>OY744483.1:281820543-281922999 GCA_963556165.1 Tipula helvola
TTCATAGCTAAAAAATCGGCATGAACTTGGATAAAGATTTCAAAGAGGTTGTGTTGTGACTGTGTCTGTGATACGAACTTTATAAAAAAGTGTCTTAAAAGTATCGAGTTCTTAATAGTAGTCCTTTTCCCGATTCTACAATGAATTTGGGTCCGAGCATGGAAATCTTCTTCTGCATGCAGAAGTTAGATGGCTTTTAAGGGGCGAAACGCCTTTTAGTCTTGAAGTAATACTGGAAGACGAGATATTAATATGTGTGTTGGGAACAACTAAATTTTGGCTGACTATTTCTAAAGCTGATCAAACTCAACTATCTGATCAAATATATCACTTTAGGTTTTTTTTCTATTTTCACCAAAATGCTTCATCTGGAAAAGTGGCTTCAAAAAATAAATTTAAGATCCTCTGATTTAGACTTATAGCAGAGACTTTGTTGAGAAAGTTTTGAATTTCAAGATTATTCGATAGGCTGTCTTATCGATTCTAATCGAATAATTAAAGGTCAATTCAAGTGTCAACTTTTCAAACTAATTTAAAAAAAAAATCTGTATTGTTAATAAATTGCGTTAATAAATAACAAAAGCGTGCTTATTTACTCTAAAACGCAAAATATAGCTAAAACAAGGCTTTGGTCGAGGAAATACAAACAAAATGATTTCATCTCTTACAAAATTATCACTTGCATGCACAACCTCAATTGCTTTTTTTCTGTATTTAAACTGCGAATTTAATTTTTTTCATGCGGAAGTGCGTTGTGTGAAAATGCAAATGAGAAATGGGTGTTGCTTAATTTTTTTTGGAAATCATATGTAGACAAAAAATGAGAGGAAGAAGAGGACAGCCTCTGGTTATAGTTCTTTTAACAATCGGGAGAACCTTAAGGATATTGGATTTTTTTTTTTTTTGGATTGTACTAAAACATTTCGATCTTTTCCGTTTAACACTTCCAATTGTAATGAAAAATAGTTTATGAGATTTTACTCATTGGGAACACCTTAGATTGTGTATCAGACTAAAGTAAAAATCACATTTGACATTGATACATGTAACTTATTTCTTAAAAAGTGACTTAAAAAGTGACGTGAACTAAATTAAAATCTCACATATCTTTTTCTTAAACCAATAAATCAACTAAGTAAGATAATTACATTTATTGTTATTATTTATTTTTTAGTAAGAACAAAAACAAAATCGAAAGTTTATTAAACTTACTTTTAAACAGCAACAACAAAAATGCTTAAAAATTGGTTTCTCGTCGAGATTACAAAATGGTAACACGATCCATCCTTTTATTACAAATTCTTATGCGATCAGCATTTGTAATCAATCAGACGTAAGATGATAAATTCAACGAAATAAATGTATTTCTGCACGCTTGAATGATCGATGAGTAAAATTATTTGTATCAGCTTTTTTGGTGATATGCACCATAATATATTGATCGAACGATTAAGTGATCGTCATTGGGTTAAAAAATCATCGAAAAAACTTTGTATCGTATTAAATAATAAAATTGAAACGTTTTAAATTTCGTCTTATGCCATGTAATCAATATAACCGATACGTGAGTATGTTATATACTTAACACAATTATATTTATATATGCTAACCGGTGTTTGTCGTTATTTAAAAATTCATTTAAAATTATATATTTTGATTAATTCACCCGTTTGATGTGAACAGGGTACATAATTTTGCCTTTAAAGGCGCGAATTAATAAAATCTATCACGATTTATATTTTTTGTAATTTCTGTTGTTAATTTTATTAGAGAGGTTTTGAGTACGTTTAGAAATTCTAAAATATGTACATTCAAATTGTGTATGTATGTATATGAATCTATAGAAATGCATAGCGAATTGTATGCAAAATAGCTGCCGCATATACAAATTATAAAATTGCATTAATTTTCATTTCACGTGATTTATTTCATTTTCCATGAAACTATACCACATATTGTATACGTAAACAAAAATAAAAATAGATTGAAAAGGTTGAAAATGGAAAATGCTATATGTACTTATAGTGTTTGTATTTTGCTGCTATTATGTATGTACATAAAATAATAAAAACAATTTACAATAATATGTTACATTTGTGCTGAAGGTTGAAAATTGATTTTATAACAAATTAATCGGATGGGTTATTTCTGGAAAAATTTAAATAAATTTTCTGTATCATTTGAATTAAATATTAATTAGAGCGGGTTGGTGGTTGGGTCAGCGAAATATCTGAAAAGTACTAACTGTTGCCTGAATAAAGCTGTCTGGCTCGATTGTGGATCGTTTGCTCAAAATAACACTGTTATTCTTGAATATAATTAATAATAGTCTTCTTTAGGTCATCAATTATTTGTGGATCTTTGGCTTATACTTTTACCTTCGTATAACCCCATAGGAAAAAATCAAGAGGTGTTAGATAGCAAGATTTAGGCGGCCAATTAAAGTTCCCTCTTGGAGAAATTATTCGATTTGATTGACCTTCATCTTAAATGTCATTTTATGGTCAAAGTCATTTTATTATAGGGAAACACCCTTGACATCGGATTCGATCAATGGTACGCCTGAATATGTATTTTCCATGACCTCCCAAGGTCACCTGAAGGAATATATTTTAATTGTAAAGCTTATGATTTTCAATGAAAATTTAAAAAAACATAAAAAAAATCATAAATAACAGAACATTGTAATTAATGCTTGTGTTGCTATGAAAATTATAAAAAAAATTAAAAAATAAATAAATTTTTTTAATTTTCGTAGCAAATCATAAGCATTTATTTCTTCAGATGACATTGGGAGGTCATGGAAAATACATACTCGGACGTAAAATTAATCGCGCTTTTGGATTCTGTCATCAAAAATAGGGGTCCTAAGTTAAAAAAATGACCTTGACCTCCAAATGACCTTGAAGATGAAGGTCAAGGTCAGAACCAAGCTCACCATTAAATTCCTTGTTGAAAATTACCAAAAAATAAACCTTGCTCATTTTCTTCTTTTGACCGAACTCCGCGAGATTTTTAGGGGTTTCCATACTTTTTCCTCACCCTGTATATATCCTTAAAAATCTGTTTATGCCGAACCAGCGGACATTTTTATGATTTGGTCTTGGCTTACCAAATTCCCTTAACCACTGATACCCACCCATATCTCAAAAAAATATTTTGAATTTTCAGACTCGGTAGAAAAAACGTTGATCGTACGTATATGTTGACGTCAAAAATCAATTATATAAGTCAAAAACAATAGTTAATAGTATTTGTTCCCGGTTTTCCAAAAATAATTTTTAATTAATTCTTCCTCACCCAGAATATTATCTTATCTTCTTTGAAAAAGCACTGCAGTTGCTACCATTGACTGCATTTGTAGTGGAGGTTCCCTTTAAATTAGACTTTTATGTACCGGAGGCTCCCTTATTGAAAAGCCTATCGATTTTATGTTTATATCCATAGTAAATGAAAATAAAGCCAATTAACTTTATTGCCAGTTACTTTATGATTTGGCACCATTTTTTAACGTAATTTCTTTATTTCATTAAAACCAAATTTTGGTACAACACATAAAACCAAAAAAGTTTTCTTGCTATTGCTTTGGCCAATTCTGGGATAGCTGAAGCAACTGAAACTTGTTTTACCAAGGTATTGCCGCAATTATTTTTGCTGCTGATTGGTATAATTAAACCAAATAAATTATAGTGTACACTTCAACGCTCTTGCGGCCAAGAGGGGGCAGTTTTATCGATAATTCAGTATTGTTTGGCATTTGGGAAAGTTGTACCAGTAAAGCTTAACAGATGTCAGTTTTAAGAATGTAAAATTTTTGTTATATTCCTTTTGTTTATATTTTTGTTTCGATAAAAGAAAATGTTTCACAAATGGCGTTGTCAAAAGTTCTTTAAATCATTGGGCTATACTTTCACAGGTCTGCCTCGCTCGAGATAGTGCTGTATTGTATTAAATAAATGGGTTTATTAAAATAAATTCAATTGTCCTTTTCCAGAATTTGTTATAAGTGGGTTGTTTGTTTCAATTTTAGCCATTACAAAATTTTTTTCTTCCACCTTTTCCACGTTTCATTTTGGAGCTAACTTTTCATTTTTATTTAGATTCCTCATTTAAATTCCCAAGAAATTTTCCAAGGAAATACATTTCAAACCATAAAAGTTTTTACTTATATTTAAAGAGGTAACAGTCGTTGCGCTACGCGTTGGAGAGAGCAGTAGTGGACTGCACTGGGAGGAGTCGCGGTGGATCGCCGGATTGGGGTTCGCTGAGCGAGCTGAAGAGGTGGATATTGTGGAATTTTAGATTTCGGATTGGCAGTTTTCGCTGAATGGTATTCTGACTAAAACCAATACAATTTAATCGAAATACTCAGGACGAAACTCAATTGCCTCAGGTTTAAATTGTTTCCAAAACTTATATTTTTAAGAAAAGAATGCAGCTATTCTACGGGAAACATCGAAACGAAAATGACGGCTAAAACTCACAAAACGGCATATCAATGCAAGTTGAGTAAAATGTAGTCAATTTGATTAATTCAACCCAAATCAACACAACTCACATTTAATCAACCCCGCTATAATCTCCCTTCTCAAATTTATTTCAATTCAATTTTATTCCTAATCTAAAAATCAATTTGTGTACATGTGTCATCTGCCAGACTATATAATACTTAAATAAAACCATCGGATTTAACAACAAAATAGTCAGTTATCAAATATATTAACTAAAATGGAGGAGTACACAATTCCAGGTGATTGGAACAGTCTTCCCATGTCACCTATACATCCGCCGCCCTGTACACCGAAGTTGTTGCGTACATCAAAACCTATCTTTCTCACTATAGCCCATCAATACTTGACTCGCGACATGCGACTTATTCAGCTACAATTTCACTACACTCTCGAGAGTCGACTAAGAGAGATAAGATATCGCATAACATTTCTTCATTCGTGTTTCACAGTTTACTCTATTACCTCCACAGATATCTCACCGATCTACAATCAGTTGAGTTTTGGTGTGGTTCTAATTCTGAGTGCTTATCAGCAGTTTCTAATCTTTATAACATAAAAATCACTAAACACTATTCTGGCAGCAAAAATAAAGTAACTGTCACCCCTATATACTGGTACTTACGTTTCTGAAATAAATCTAGTAAATAGTAGCTACTACGACAGTACAATATTTCATCATGCCAGATCAGCTAATACACACAAGGATCCCTTACAAAATTTGTCAGACGTCAAAAATCGCTATGTCTAATCCGCCAAAAATCCGTATATTCTAATTGGGAGCCGCACTCGCGAATTATTTTTTTTTATTTTTTTTTTTTTATAATTTATTTACCAAAAAAAAAAAATCTTTACAAATTTTTTATACAGGCAAATATTATTAATTAAGATATATTAATTGTTTTCTTTTATTCGTAACGTGCAAGCAATGATCAGACGTCCAAAGCAAATAGTCAAAAAACAAGCAAAAAGAAGAAGAATAAAAAAAACTGGGTTACTGATGAGAATTGTAATAACAATCAGTAAATTTCTTAATTAACAGTTTTTTAAGGTATAATTTCAGAAGAGAAATCCTATCATCTCCCTGCGTATCAATCAACTCGTTAAACAAACTGAGACCTTTATAAAAATTACTATTTTGAGTGGTTTGGTAGGTATAGTTAGGTAGACGATAGTGAAAAGAACTACAGGTTAATTTGTCCATTACAGACATATTTGTACAAAACTCAATATTATTTTTCATTAGACCATGTCTGATTTTATAGATAGTTATAATATACTGATATTCCACTAGTGATGATAAAGGAAGTACATTTTCATTGTAGAGCAACATAGATGGAGTTAGTAAAGGCAAGTTGTTAAGAGCTTTTATTGCCTTGTTTTGAAGGATTTGGAGATCATTTAGGTGAATAGCACTCAATGAACCCCATATTTGTATTAGGTAAGTGAAATGGCAATGAATAAATCTATAATATACTTATATTGTATTTCAAAGTTTTGGGGATAAATCGACCAACACGGCGTAATACACCTATGATAGGAGATACCTTTTGCTTGACTACATTTATGTGATCGATCCAGCTAAGTTGAGAGTTAACTTCCAGTCCAAGATAACGGGCACAGTCCACACGCTTTATTGATCCGCTGCTGCATTCTATTTCGTTAAATATATGTTGTGGTTTGTGTTTTAAGTAAAAAATGATAAAGTTAGATTTACTAGCGTTCAATACAAACTTGTTGCCCCATAGCCAGTTAGTTAAAATGGTCATATCATTTTCCATATCTTGTTTTAGTTGACGATAGGATGTTGAACTGTAAACTAGGGCGGCATCATCAGCAAACAACTGAATTTTTCCTTTCAAATTTAAATTAAAAATATCATTAACCCTTTGACTCGTCATTTATTTAGAAACGCTTGTTGTTTTGCTTAAGTATCTGAGTAATTCTGAAATATTATAATATTTTTCGCGCTAAGTAACCTTTTTTGGTAGCTTAAGACTAAGAGCCAACAAAGTAACACTTAAAAAATCCATTATTAGTGCATTGAATCCCAAAAAATATGTTTAAAGTGTATGTACACAATTGTGTACAGTACGAGTCAATGCGTTAACATATATTAAGAATAAAGTTGGTCCTAAAATTGATCCTTGAGGGACCCCTATTGTAATGTTCACTTTGGCAGATTCAAAACTACCTATACAAACAGATTGTTGTCTGTTGTTCAGGTAGCTTAGTAATAATTGTAAGGCGCTACCGGAAATTCCAAAACTAATCAACTTCTTCATCAATATATCAATATATCATGATATATATCATATTTCAGCCGGGTACCTGGAACATCCAAGACTGAATGACCCTCATAAACGGACTATTATCGATTACATCCTCAGCAAGAACCTCATAGACATATGCAGTATCCAGGAAACGTATATGTCCACAGGGGTCTGCTTAAGTGACAACTATACTTGGTATAAATCCAAATGTAGAGGACTGGCCATACTGATCCAACGGAAGTAGGGCATCCAAAATCGATTACGGTTAACCGGTTAATCGATTAATTTTATTAATCGAGTTTACGATTAATCGATATTGCATTAATCGATTAATCACAATAGTATATATTTCTTATCTTAAAATAGTAAACAAATTATAACTTCATGATGGGTCCGGGTCAAAATGCCGCGTTTTAAAATGTCGCGTTTTAAAATATCGCGTCTTAAAATGTCGCGTTTCAAAATGCCGCGAGGTACAAAATTTCGCGTGGTACAAAAAGACGAGTTTTAAAATGTCGCGTTTCACAATGCCGCGACGTACAAAATGTTCAATTTGGATTAAATTGTGTATCTGATATCAACTTCCGATATATAAGGACTTAACTTTAACATTTTAGTGAAGGAATATTCTAATAAATTTCAACATTTGCGTTCTTTTTCTTAGACCCACTTTATAATTACATAAAATTACATTTACAAATAATTTCCATTCAGTGAAGGAAAATTTTACGATATCACGTGACATTATGTACCACGCGGCATGTTGAAACGCGACATTTTAAAACGCGACATTTTGTACCACGCAACATTTTTTACCTCGCTGCATTTTGAAACGCGACATTTTAAAACGCGACATTTTGTACCATGCGACATTTTGTACCTCGCGGCATTTTGAAACGCGACATTTTAAAACGCGACATTTTGTACCACGCGGCATTTTGAAACGCGGTATTTTAAAACGCGACATTTTAAAACGCGGCATTATGAACGGTTCCCCTTCATGATATATACGAAATTGAAGAAGAAGACCCAGATATAGATGGAATTAAATATCCATCCTATAATATAAGATCAAGCCCGCAAAATAGAGATGAAAATTTAAATTTCCAAGAAGACGACTATGGGCATATTATGAACGACATACAATCGTTTGATTAACCCTCCGTGTGTACACTGGGTCTTTTAAGGAACAGTCGAAATTTGAAACTCAAATTTTCCTCACATGAATAGATGGCGGTAGAGCATCCAAATAATCGACTTTTGATTTAACCAATTAATCGTTATTTTTTTTCTAAATTAATCGATTAACCGATTAATCGACGAATTAATCGACTTTAATGTAGAATTACTACAGTTGGGGTTTGTCAAACATATTTCGCTGAAACGTTTAAAACATCTATGCACATATTAAACCATCTATTTAAGACTTCAGAATTTTATTATTCATATAAAAAAGTACACCGGCTAGTTTTACGAGTAAGGATTTGATCCATTTGGAAGAAGATGTGCCTATCGGTCCAGGTGGAAATCGTCCTTCGATGCCCCCTGTAGTATGGATGAAAAGTTGAGTTAGGTGAAGGAATAGTGCCGTTTCGTTTCTGTTTGATGGAGTTGTGGTGTTATAAATCATAAATATCACCCAACGAATTGTGGATTCAGCGTGTCGCTGTAGCCAAGGTGGCCATTAAAGTTCCCTAATAGAATTAAATCACTACTTTTAGAGGTGGATTATGGGACGGAACATATACGTAATAATGAGGAGCTCTCCGAAAAATCCAGTAGCGTGATGAATTTACTGGAATGATTTCTAAGGCGCTTTGCTTTTACTGGTAGCTTCCGTTTAGGGCATTCAAATAATCGACTATGGATTTAACCGATTAACCGTCATTTTTTTCTTAATTAATCGATTAACCGATTAATCGAAGAATTAATCGACTTTAATGTAGAATACTACAGTTGAGGTTTGTCAAACATATTTCGCTGAAACGTTCAAAACATTTATACACAAATTAAACTATCTATTTAAGACTTCAGAAATTTATTATTTATATATGTAATAACAAAAATTCACAAAACAAAAATTAGGAATTCATATGCAAATTACAAACGGAATGTATTTCTAAAGTTTTATTTGTAACGATTTTATTTATTACTTAAAAAGTAATATTTTAAAAAGACCAGTGCATTTAGAGATGAAGATTGAAGGCTTGACCTAATTTTTGTTACAAAGTTCCCTGCAACCGAAAATGTGCGTTCGCTAGAAGTGGATGTAGGATGAATTGTCAACAATGCCTTATACAAATCTTCTAAAACCTTTGATCTCTTCCCTGTTGATTCAAATAATTTGACGTAATTTTTTATACCTACGTTCGGGCGAATGCTTGGCGGCAATTGATGAAATAGCAGACTAGTTGCTTATTTAAATCCATGTCATCATCGGTAATCTGAATTTCGTCAACTTCGCTACATGAAATCCCATTACTACGAAGCAATTTATGGTTGCTATCTGATAAAAGGTTTAGTTGATTTATTAACCCTGCGTGTGTACACTATATTTTTTGATACACGGTGTGTACACTGGGTCTTTTAGGGAACAGTTGGGTTTTCTAAGGTTTCTAAGCTTTCAAAAAATCTGAAAAAATTCTGGGTTACTTCACAGAAAAATGTATTGGCTCATAGGTAGAGGCTCTGAACTTACAATTCACAATAAGCTGCTGCTATATCGGCAAATTTTGAAGCCGATATGGACCTACGGTATACAACTCTGGGGATGTACCAAGCAAACAAACGCCAAAATGATACAGACGTTTCAAAACAAGGTTCTTCGTAGCATCGTCAATGCTCCGTGGTACGCAAGAAATGAAGACCTTCACAGGGACCTACGGATGGAATACATCAAAGAGGAAATAAAAATGCATGCCGCAAATCACGAAATAAGGCTCCAGGAACATGGAAACCCCTACATTCGCCATATGATAGATAACCCTGTCGTTGAAAGAAGACTCCAAAGAACGAGGCCACTTGACCTAGTGAACTTACCAAACTAAAATTAGTAAATAGGTTTAATTGATTATGGGGCTAACCAGTGGGTTACACCCCAACAAACGTGAATTTTACTAGATATATAAAAATTTGTATTTGAAAGAAAAATTGCTAGATGAGCGCAGTCTCAGTCGTAATAAAATAAAATGAAAAAAAAAAAAAAAAACAAATGAGGAGCTCTATAAACACGCTACAAAAACCGCATACAACCACATTTGAGGAGGCAAACCATCACTCAGTTGCAAGTCATCATAAATTTTATCAAAACTTCCTTGCAACAGTCTCAGACCAAGAGAGTCCCCCTCACACTCAAACGAAAACAACCATTTAGCCACATCAAGCGCGCCATACGGCTCAGAAACACCTGTCCGAACGGTCCTACGATTTAAGCTCGCGTGAAGGTCGGCTGGAAAAATCAAAATAACGCATTCGCGAGCACCAATCCTTAGAGTGCCGGCAGTTTTTTGAAATGATTACAGAATACAAACCATCGGACCGATTACACAAAACCCATGCATTCCTAAGGCAATATAAATGAAGCAATACACCCAGTCATAGCTACCACATTCCTGTTTCCACAAGGTTGTTCCAACTACGGAAACCGAGGGTATTTGGCCTGCCCTAATGGAAGAGAACGACCACCTTCCGATGCTTCCGACAATATTATCCATGCACTTCACCAGGTGACAAAAAGGGCCTAGACGGACAACGACTCACCATCCGAATGGCTCCAAAACCATTCAGGTTCCTATACCTAAGATGAAAAATCCCAGAAACACTGATGACTACCGAATGATCACGCTACGCTGTTCGATATAAGGTATACACGCAATTTGCTCCATAGACTAGACAATCACCTGAACCAATCAGCGTCCTATCAAGCCGCGTTACTAGCCAACTTATCAACCGACGATAATCTATTCGCCATTCGTGTGAGAAATGAAAAGCTGGAAATCAAGTTTCCAATCTCTCAATACATCTGAAGAAGGCGATCGCGTTATTATTCGATATAACATATCAGATTTCAATAAATCATGTCAGAATTTGATTTATCGATGATATATGTAAGTATGTCAGAATTCGGAATACTATCAGAAATTATCTCAGAATTTGATACATTCTGTCAGAATTATGTACATACTTATTATCTCAGAATTCGCCCTATGCTGTCAGAATTCGATAAATCTGTCAGAATATATCATGCAAGAATTCCAAATATTTTACCAGAATTCGATATATCATCTCAGGATTCGCTATATACTGTCAGAATTCTATATATTATGTTGGTATCCAAAACATCGCATTAGTCTTTGGTAAACCATTTTAGAATTCGCCATAATATCATATATGTTATCTTAGAATTTGCTGTATAGCGTCAGAATTCGACATCATCATAAATCATCTCAGAATTTGATATATCCTGTGAGAATTCTTTATACTTATAAAGTCATAGTTCGTTAAATCACGATAGAGTTCGATATAGCGAAGGATTTGAAATACCATATCAGAATTCGTTATATATTTTTAGAACTTATTATATTCAAATTTATATATTTCACATCCGAATTATGTACATAAGTATATCATGTACAAATTTGAAATTTCATGTCAAAGTTCGATATATCGTCTCAGAATTCTACACATCGAATTCGATACATCTGTCAGAATTTGATATATCATGTCAGAATTCTATATTGTATATTATGTCTGAATTCGAGATATCGTGTCAGGATTCGAATATATCATCTCAGAATTCGACATACCATATCAGAATTCTATATAGCATGTAAGAATTCGAAATGTAATGACAGAATTCGAGATCAGAATTATGTCGAAATTCGACACTTGATGTCAAAATACGTTATGTAGCCTCAGAATGCGTCTTAATATCCGAGTTCTATGTAGGAATTCGAAACAAAATATGAGATTTCGATTTATCATCTCAAAATTCGCTATATACTCTCAGATAGTGTTAGAATTCGATAAATCTTCTTGAATTTGGTATACCTATCATGTCAGTCAGAATTTTATATTGTATTGTATATTACGTCAGAATTCGAAATATCACGTCAGAATTCGTTAAACCAACTCAGAACTCGCCAGATACTGTCAGAATTTGATATATCTGTCAGAGTGTGGTGTACCTTGTCGGAATCCCATTAGCTCAGACAGGATGGGAAAATATGTGCATGTATTTAAAAAAAAAAACAACAAATCATCATTTTTTTGATTTAAATCAACTTTTTGTTTTAAATCAGTTTTGCCGATTATTTTTAATTTGTTGAATCAAAGAATTATAAATTTTGCAGTAGGGGAGATTGGGGAGTTGTGAGATGGGTTTTGTTTTTGAACTTGAACTACTCCACAATCACAATATTCTTCAAATCTGAAAGCTTTAAACTCTAGTTTGACAGTAATGGTAGCTATAAGTTCATTCTTTTCATCGAAAATAATCATTTTTGTCAAAATTTAAATTGCACGAAAAAAACATTCATTTTTCGAATGTTCGAAAATTTTGGAGAGTTGTGAAACTACTTAAAAACAATTAAAATGACATATTTTGATAATTATTTTTTATTCAAGATGGAAAATAAGAAAAATGAGACAATTTTTATGAAAATGCAATACAATGAATCCGATTCGCAGTGAACGCATGTATAATATCCAGCTTGTAAATTGGCATACTTTAATTGGACAGCTCGATCGCATACATTGCAATGAATGGAGTTGTTTTTGGTCAACTTTTTCGGCATTGCACTTTTGCAGATGATGCAGAAGTCTTCTTTAGAATCCGATGAACTTGGAATCATTGCTTTGCTACTGATGTGGGAAGTGTACGACAACAGCGTTTCTTCGGTGGCATTTCGGCTGTTTTCTGTTTTCTCTTCTGTTGCTCTTTCGCTTGCTTCAAACGTTTGGTCTCGGCTTTTTGATATAGAAGGTCAACATTCGCTGGCGATGTCAAAATGGTGGTTTGCATAGACTTTCGGCCACGATTGGATTTTTTTTACCGGAGAACTACGTTTGAGAAGGCTGACCTCTTTCAATATACTATCATATGAATGGATGCACCTGATGTGCTTGGCATAAATGATGTGCCGACCACTAATGAATGAACGTCAAACTTCTGAAATATGACGGATGATGGATGATAGTATTTTGACATTGCGATAATTCAGTTTGTCACAACCATGTGTTTATTTATTTGGTGTCTAATGAAAAGTGTAGTATGTTTTCCACTTCAAGATTGTTTCGACTCTAAGGCGTGGCTTCTTAATTACAAATCTGTCTTTATCTCTATAGGACTTAAATAAAGGATTAAATTGCATATAAAAATTAATCATGATTTAAATCGATGATTTTTTTTAAAAATACAGGTCGATTTAAATCTTTCCCACCCTGACGATGACTAACGCCATAATGGTGTCAGGGATTACATTTACTGGTGCCGACGTTACGCGATACCAGAGTACCCAGAGCGAACATACCGCTGACCATTCGAGCATGATGTCATGAAACTAATACGAATATTACTACAATATCACAATAATACCGATTTCGACATATGAATTAAAACTTACAGCTCTGACGAACTCAAACCGACGTCGCCTAAGGAAATATGAGCTATTCATCTTTCGGAATTGAATCGAATTTTGCTGTAACAAACCTTACAACGTTACACAAAGAAATTAAAGTAACTCTTGAACGGCAAAACTGTAACCAAAAGGAGGCTATTGGGGGCACATTCATCTCCGCGGATCAGGCCATTTACTAATCGCTGCCTCAATGTATACCGGCGGAACTAAAAATTTCGACCGACCATGTTTCACGAGGAATGATTCTCTATGTCAAGATCTGTATTATTTCGACAAACTACCAGGGGAGTGGGGGTCCTTTGCACCTATCGTACGAAACCCCGAAAGGCAGCCGAATAAACGTTTCACGAATTTCTTGACATTGAAGATCAAGAACCAGTAACTTGACACCGTGAACCCGGTTTTAGACATGTCACATGTATCGCGATGTGCTGCTACCTGCTAATCAATATAATCTAAAATTCTAAATGGAATAAATAATTAAATAATGACAAAACCAGTGCGCACTCATTCTACACTAGAATGCAACCGACTTTCACCTTAATATGCTTCCAGCTCATTTCTAAGTCTGTATATTACACCCCTTCCTATAGATCTTAATAAATGTACTCCCCAGGCACCAGCAATCCTCTTTTTTTTTTTTTTTTTTTTCGCTGGCGCTACATCCCATAGAGGGATTTGGCCGCTTCATAGTGAAGTTTCATAATCATTTTTACAACGGATAATGAGTGATTAATTCATTGATCCTTACATTAACCAGCCGTGATTTTTTCATCACCCGCCGGGAAGCGAACCCGGGACCTCCGGAGCTTAAAGCAAGCATGCTAACAACTGTGCCACCGGGGCGGCAATCCCCTTCCCCAATATAAAATTCGACCCGTTCTCCACTAACATTTCTTCCAAAACTACTGTAAGTTGTTCTACTTGCGAGGAAACATTCAGGCCGGGAATTTCTTATCACATGCATTTATTAGAGACATTATGAAACTTTAAATGAATAAAATTAAATTTGTGATGAGTTTTGTGTGAAACAATTTAAACCAATAACAACATTCTTCATATATTTTAGATTTCAATCATTGGTTTGGGTTCTTCACGGCGGAAGAAGTGATTTTGAATAGCATCTGAGACAACATTGGAGTTATAGTTTTCAGAGGTGTATTCGGGAAAAGAAGCGACGGGTAAATTTGGAGTGAAGGAGACGGGGGATATTAAGTTTATAGCAACTTATAAATATACCGGGTGTTTCTTTTAAACTGAGACGATCAAATATCTCGAAAAATAGCCACTCTACGGAAAAAATGTCCATAATCAAAATGTAATCATACCGCGGGGGAAATACATTAGTGCAAAAAAATAGTCCCCCACCTCCCGCTTTGTAGGTGGGGCGGGGGTCACTTTTAAACTAAGATAGGAAGCCATATTTTTTATTGCAGATACGGATTCTACGACTAAAAGTACGTATGATTTGAATGAAATATTTTGTTCGGTTCATGATAGATGGCGTTGTAATCGACGAAATTCAATTTTTTCAATTTCTTCTTCTTAGAACACACGCATTCGATTCTGCAATACGTTTGAAATAAAAAACATCACGTTTTCATTGGAAATACTCAAAATTCGTCATCAAAACAATTTATTAATGTAAATGGCAGGTGAATAAAATAATTTTAGCTTAAAATAAGTGTTCAAAATGATGGCCTGCGACTTCAATGCACTTATTAATACGAATTTCCAATGATTGTACACAACTGAGAAGTGTGTTTGGTTGAATTTCAGCACACACATTTCTGATTCGCTCAATCATGTTCTCACGTGTTGTTGGTTCTTGTTTGTAAACTTTGTCTTTGAGATAGCCCCACAAAAAGAAATTTGGCGAAGTAAGATCTGGTGATCTGGCGGGCCAATTTATCGGACCAGCTCTACCGATCCAGCGACCATTGAAATCACGATCAAGTACCTCACGTGTTACCAACGAATAGTGTGCAGGACAACCATCATGTTGAAACCACATGTTCCGTCTCAATTCTAAGTTCAAATTTTCAAGTAATATTGGCAGTTCATTTTCCAAAAAGTTTCGGTACATTTGACCATTCAAGTTACCTTCAATAATGTGGGGGCCGATGAGTTGGTTGCCAATTATTCCACACCACACGTTGACAGTCCAAGGGCGCTGATGTTCAACTTGGCGAAGCCAGTGCGGATTTTCAACACTCCAATAATGCATGTTGTGTCGATTAACCGTTCCATGGTTTGTAAAAGACGATTCGTCAGAGAACATTACGCAACGAAAAAAATTGGGGTTTTGTTATATTTGTTCACGTGCCCAATAACAAAAAGTTACCCGATTTTGGAAATCAGCGCCATGAAGATCTTGGTGTAAAGACACATGATATGGATGATACTTGTGCCGTTTTAAAATTCTCCAAACACTGGTGAGGTACAATCCGGAATCGCGAACTATTTCTCGTGTACTAACATGAGGATTATGAGTCGCTGCAGCCAATACAGCAATTTCATTATTTTATCCAGTGACTGTTGCTCTACGGGTCCTCTTTTTCGGTTGAACATTTCCATCAGCAATAAATTGTTTGATAGATTGTTTGATATATATATATATATATATATCGCACTATCCGTGCAATAAAACGATAAGTACTACTTATCGCGTTATTGCATGATTGCACTTTTGAAATCTGTGCAAGGTGCTTTATCGTCCTGTCTAACCAGTATTTACCTTCAGGTCCTCCTGCACAAGTAATTCAACTTTAATGAAACGTTTTTACATGGGATTCCTTCATAATTTCAATCTTCAAAGCCTTCACCTGAAAAACGATGTTTTTGAGTTATCGTTTTATTGCACGGATAGTGCGAATTATATATATATATATATATATATATATATATATATATATATATATATATTTCCAAATAGGTTTCCAGAACATTGTTGCGACTTCTTTAGCCTACTAAGAGATTGGGTTGGGAACTGGATTTAATTAAATTTGTTAATCTACAGATTGTGTCAGATTTTTAAATATTTTAAGTTTTTAAAGTTCAACTTATTTAACAGTTCTTGAGCTCGACTATGGTGGGAAGGGAGAATTGGCGCTATTGATTTTTGGGAGAAGGGCTCTGATTGGGTTTATTATATTTTTTCTATAATTCTAATATAACTTTCGTTTTCTTCCGCTATGTTAATTGTAAAATAGTACACGGTGGGCACGGTGACCCACAGGACACTTGCTAAACGTGTTTTTTTCTTTATTGATGTTCCTGGATTTTCACTCGTTCGGATTGTTTTCCCGGACTCTGCGCCCAAAACCATATAAGAATCATATCCAATACCGCTAAAATTGTTGTACACAAAGGTTAAACTAATTTTTTCTTGACTATTGGGCATTAATTTAGTTTAAAATAGACTGTATATAGTCTGATTAGGAACACACCTCTATTCTATTTCAATATTTTCCGCATCGTTCTCTACGCTTCATTTTCAAAATTATTAGTTGACCATCACCTTCTACGCTCCTGAAATGTATACTCGATTGGCCTTTCCTGTACATTGCCGAGCAACGAGGCAAAACAAATGTACAAAATTATATACCGTTAAAATATCATTACAGCAACCTTAAATTGATCTCTGTTCAGTGATGTTTGGACTCTGTTGTATCCTCAATAGCTTAGAGGTAAATTCATACTATCATTTAAAGTTTCAAGTCAAAAGTTTGAAAACCTTCGTTTTAATTTTTATTCTTTCCTAATGAAAAATCTTTCGTACATCGATTTTGTTAATTCAAGAATACTTATAACTCGAGCCAAGCCCTAAAAATTGCGCCTTACGAATGAAACATTTATGTGCAAAGGGCAACATCTTAACGGGAGTCTAATAATTTCCTTGCACATATAGGTAATCTGCGAGATTCGAATGAAGATCAATAGAGCGAAAGAATTGCTTTTCAAATCCTACTTGTGGTTTCTGGCCTAAAATGCGGCGGTAAGCTCTGAAAGCCTGGATTAGTTTGTTAACACAGTTGCATATTTTTTAATTTACCTAACAGCACAGTTCTAGACGGGAGCCCAAGTTAGGTTAGTATCTTTTTTAAATATATTCCTGTTCCCTCCATTTATGCCTACATGTACGAACGGTACTAAATCACATTTAGCAATTAAACGTATGTTTAAAAATGTTCTCTTACTTAATTACAATAAATTATCTTTATCCTTTGACCCACCCTGTTAATACCATAATTTTTTCAACCACTCTTTTTAACAAAACATACCTACAATCTTCGACAAACATCAAATTCATTATACCACAAAGAAAACAAAAAATAAATTCTTAGAATTTAACATTGACAATACATCATTGTCATGTATTCATTCAAAAAAAAAAAAAAAAAAAATTATGAAAATATGTGCGATCCAAAATGACAGAATGCGAGTGATGTAAACTAAAAACCATACAAATGTAATTTGAGATTTTTTTTCGCGGTTTCTTAATTAAATTTACGCATAATTAAATTTTTTTTTCTCTCGAAAATATGACCAGATAATAAGACTGCATGAAAAGTATGTAAAGATATTGTATTACCTACAATAATTAATGTAATGTATAAATGTAAAAAAAAAACTTGGTATACATATTTAATGAACTTTCAATCCATCTCAGGCAATGAATGTACAAACCAAACATTGTATTATCTCAAGGCAAAAAGTTCAATCGTCTCTAAGATGTATATCGATAATTACTTCATCCGGTATTTTATGTATCGATTACTGTTCGATTCACGTCTGATGTCACATACCTGCAAAAGAAAAAAGAAAATCACATATTAGACAAGGTAATTTATCTGCGGAAGAGTATAACGTTTTTTTCAATGCAGATAAAACCATATACAATGTACTCTCTGTAACACATTTAGCATAAGTCACAATCACAAAATAATTGAATTTTCTCATCATCCATCCATTGGGTGGTATTTATAGTATTGTTATTCAAACCTTTATCACAACAAATAATATAAAACTACAAAAATAAATGTAATCAAAATTCAAAACAACGAAACCATTATGTGAATCAAAATTGAATCAACGCGGGAATACTATAAACAGCAAAGGAAAATTTATTTTCTGTATACCAAGCAAATAAATTTATTTCCACCACTGTTTTAAAATTATGTACAAACAATATAAATTATTGATCAAACAACTCTACACTATCTATTGTCATAAATATATTTTTATATAAAATTCCAATATAATCAATTTCCAATGAAATAAAAACGCATCTCTTATCATCAGTCGCACACAGCACAAAATTCAAAAATAACACACAGCGAACAGCTAAAATACGGTCATATGAGTATGCACACACGGACGACATAATTTGTATAGATTTTATTACATGACTATGTATAATATAGTGGGTGGAATATAAAACAAAAAACATTTTTTTTTATATATAAGCCAAACGAACAATCAACGTTTAATCCGCGAGAAATACGACCATAACAAATTATTTATTGTAGCCGTGCTTGTACACAATTTTGCTATGCTTATGATTCATCAACATTCCACATGTATGCACTTTTTGGTTATACAGGGCAAAATTTTCCATTTAAAAGTTGTTTTAAACAATTAAATTGTATCGTCACACAATATAATGTGATTTGAATATTGTGGTAAACAAATTGGATTAGTAATAACTTTTGACATTGTGTCATGTTCTAAATTTACATACGAATCCATTTTTGGAGCATTAACTAAGTAGGTAAATTAAACTTTCAATTTTGAAATTAATTTTAAACTATTTTAAATTAAACGTTTTTAGTTTTGAATATTTCTTAAATTATTTTGCACAATTTTTAAATAAAATTCTTTATGTTTTGCAAATAGGATTGGACGGACTAAAAAGGTTCTTTTGTTCGCCATTTTTAAAAATACAACATAAGTTCGGCCTAAAAAATACACGTAATTGTTACAAAAGTAACAGCAATTAGGATTTGCCACATAACCCTAGTATTTGCCACCAGCAATGAATAATTCATCAAAAAATGGATGAAAAAGGCAATGCTTCAAATCATAAAACCCAGGAAATCAGAAATTTACTTACGGACAGCCACAAATATTTTTATCGCCATATTCGCGGATGCTGAAACCCATAGAGAATGCTTCCTCAAAATTGAAATCGAAGGCAACAGATCTATCAGATTCAGAAGGTATTTGTCCACAACAGAGCAACATAACTGTAGCAATCATTAGAGACGCCATAGAAATAGATGAGCGGAAAAAAATTTCAAGTCGGACAAGCCATCCTCGAGATACCCTATGTACAGACAGACAGCCAGACATCCAGACAGACGGATATTTTTATGATTTTTCGGACTCAGCGATTTAGAGGCGTTCGAAAACGTTGAGAAAAGCATGGTTTTGGACCAACAAAATTGTTGGCCGTTTTTGAAAAGATTTCAATAAACTTTCGTCTTTGTAAAAACAAAAACGTGCGATTTTTCTGCGGTGGTGGAACTTTTGACATGTTAGAATCATTAATAGCTCCAAGCAAGGTAAGTGATTTAGCTTTCAAAGAAATAGTTTCCAAACTAACTGTTCACTTTTCCCCACGCCCGCCGGAAATCACGGCTTCATTTAAATTTTTTAAACGGGACCAAATGCCGGTGGGGAAGCAGCCGATTTCATTGCGGAGCTACGCCGTTTAAAAAAAGATTGCAATTTCCCGACCGGTAGCTTAGATCGCATGCTTCGCGATAAAATTGTTTGTGGTATACGGGACTTAAATTTACAACAACAGTTTTTGGCAGAAAACACTCTTTTATTGGAGACCGTTATTGAAAGAACGCTGCTGCAGAAGCGGCAAGGACAGACCACAAAGCTATCGTAGAAACGAATGCGAACGTACAATTCATTCAACAGCCGCGCCATTCGACCGTTATTTACAACCGACCATCGGTAATAAAACAACATGGTGCACCCGTCCATTGTGAGAGTTGTGGAGAAAATCATCGGAGATCTACCTGCAGATTTAGATCAACCAATCCAGACAACCGACAAACAACGAAGAAAAATCTAGAAGGGGTAAAGGTCGTTTCAATTCCGTGAAGCTGGTCTCCTCGCCACCCGAAGTTAAAATGGATACTGTGGTCGGTGATCATAAACAAAATGCGATGCAAGTTTGAAGTCGATTCGGGCTCGAGATATACCGTTATATCTCAGAGGACTTTGAACCATATATGGAAAAATCCACCAACGCTTCAGCCATCTGATCTGGTCTTAACGGATTTCCAGCAACATCCGATCTTAATTCTGGCGGTTGACATTGAATACAATGGCCATCATATAGGTCAACTTCAATTATATGTTATATCGGGGAACCGGACAAATATATTGGGTCGCGCATGTTGTCGAATCGTCAAAGTATTCCTACAAGGTGAAGCGACTCCAATTTGAAATTTCCACAGTACTCGGAATCTTTCAAAATTTCATTGAAAGTTTACTCTGTGGAATCGAAGGCGTCATTCCATATTTTGATAACGTTATAGTAATTGCGTCTGCCGAAGATGACCTTCGTCAAAGATTATCCGAAATCTTACAAGGATTTGACGAAGCAGGATTACGTCTACACAAGGACAAATGTTCAATTGAGTGTGAATCCGTCGATTCCCACCGAAGACAAGATTGAGACAATCCGTAAGGCGCCACCACCGACAGGCAAGGTGCAACTCCAAGCGTTTTTGAGTCTCATCAATTTTTACCACACTTTTATAAAGGGCAAAGCAACCATCGCTGAGCCCTGCACCATCTTCCCCATCCAGTTAAAATCTGCACTTTCGCCGATAATGTGCTTATTCCCTATGCTGAGCATCTTCCACTATTGCTGGTATGCGATGCGTCTCCGTACGGTATCGGGGTTGTGTTGTCACACAGGGTAAGTAACTCTGTTAATTCCGAAAGCCCGGTTGCTTTCTATTCTAGGACACTGACCGCCACGGAACGTCGATACGGCCAGATCGATAAGGAGGCCTTGTCGATTATTGCAGGTGTTGAAAAATTTCACCATTGAAAGCTTGTTCGATCAAACCCATCCTGAAAATCGCTAAGCACCCATTCAATTTTGGGAAGAAGCGAGGAGGCCATGGTCCAGAGTACATATTGATTTTGTAGGACCGTTTCAAGACAAAATAATTTATTTTAGTTGACTCCTATTCCAAAAGGTTGGAAGTGCAACTTGTATCTATCACATCAACAAAATGCACTCTCAACGCACTTCGTCTTATCTTCGCTACTGGCGGCATTCCGGAGATGATCGTGAGTGATAATGGCTCAACATTTACCTCAGCAATGGTGCGCGAGACAAAGGACTACCTGAAGACGGAGCCATCAGGAGATATCAATAAATGTGTGTCGACATTTCTTTTCCACCAGCATGCGACGTCGTCAACAAGTACTGGAAAACGTCCCGCTGAACTTCTGTTCAACCGCAGAATTGGCACATATTTTGACAAACTCCATTCAGATTCAATAACCATACTGAAGAGGAAAGTCACGACGAGCGATCTGCAACCACGTGAATTAATCAAAAATTCAAGTGTATGGGTCAGAAATTATTCTTCTGGACCAAAATGGATTCCAGGGATAACTACCGAAATCACTGGACTTGTTTCTTACCGAGTTGAAACAGAGAATGGTACCATCATGCGTCGGCACATTGATCAATTGAGATGTCGCGAAAATAATGCAACTGAAAGTACCGAAATTTGTGATTCTGGACCAAAGTGGATACCAATGACGCCGAAAATTACAGAACCAGTTCGTCGATAAGAGAGATTGCAATCACGGACAGCCGTTAATGCTCCACCGTAGGGTGGAGGAATGTAATGTACTACCTCACTGTGCATCAACGGTATTGATTGTAATGCGCTACTAACACATATAACGGTGTTGCGAATTATTTGTATATTTATAATCATCATCGGTCAGTCGATAAACAACTCGACGAAAGAGCAATCGGAACGTATGGTTACTGCTTACCTAATTTTTCAGAATGATCTGTACCGCTGCAAATAAGCTCAATTTCGTTCTTCTCGAAATTATGCCAAACATTTATAATCGTCTGTAAAGGTAAAGCCCAAAGTAATAAAAGAACTTCAAAGGATAAAAGAACTTTTTAGACTTTTGTTGATCAGGCTCAAAACAACTTTCTTGGTACATCCAAATCTTTGATACCCCCCGTTAAAACTAATGTGAAGATCCCAATTTGCATCGAACCCTTATCTGCCGGATTTTCTCCCAGATGTGCATCATTCATGAGTCACATTTAATTACACATAATTGCACAATACACATAATTAGCTGTTTTAGACCGTATCCAAAGTCGACGGAACTTTAGTTTTCTTTGCATTTTTTATAAATATTGGGCCACTGGCCTAATGAATTGAAATAGTTAATGCCACTACATAAACAGTATGTTAGATCTACCAGGCTTGTGCAAAATTCTCAAGTTCACACCGTAGAAGCAATTTCGTGGCGAACTAATAAATTGAAATCAACATTTTTATCATGAACCACCAGATTGTAGAAAGTACTTGATGAAACCACATTTCTATCAATATTTAAAGTTTTAAAGCATGCCTTAGTTAAAAACAATGCAAACACGAGGGCCCTATATGATTGAGAACACTTACTATATTTCCAATCCCAACCATGAATTCATTGGGCAAATTATGCTATTATAGGATTCGCCTAAGTAAACAGTAACCATAAAAAAATAATAATAATAATTCGAATATTCCGATACCAAGATTTCCGAATTGGTAAAAGTTAGAGCTGTAGCTCCAATTTTTTTTAATTTCTTTTTTAGACTGTAACATAGTTTTTACACTGTGTAAACTAAAGATCGGAACCAAATATCATACGTACCAGCTTGAAAAATAAAATTTTCTTGAGTGACACGAAACGGATTAAAAACTTTTCTTGTCGTTCATTTTTCATTCGGTGGGACATATTTTTTATTATGGTACTTAATTAAAATTAATATTTAATTTAAAGTTTATTTTAACATTAAAATTTAAAAACCCGAATTTTTATTTTTAATTAACATATATAGATTTTCGGAGATATCGAGTGGATTAGGCTCTTGCATCATAAACAAGCAAATCTAATCTGCGATCGATGATTAATTGCCGATTTTCCATTCGGTTGACGAATAGCTAAATTCATTCTAGTTGACCAAATTCCAGAATTTCATCTAAAAATCATTTTAGAATCCCATTTCCATCACGCATGAAGAATCCAAGTTCCATCCTACTTCGCCTATTCTCCATTTCCAATGCACATGTAAATTTATTCGTAATCGGTTAAGGAATACCCAAGTTTCATTCTAATTAGCCGTATTATGAAAATTCACTTAAAAATCATCAAGGGAATTTGGATGGATTAGTATAATTCGCTAATACAACCTATACACGATACAACCTATAGAACGTAAAATTATTGTAAATCAGTCCAGCAGCCATGGCCTGATGAGAGGATTGATTTTTCATAATCAAAGAAACTGGAGAAACTGAGAAACTGGATTAAATTATCTTACAATTTTCAGAAAAATATTAACTTTTACAAGTTCTAAAATAAACTGGCCAATTAGAAATAGAATGGTATTTGGCTATTTTTCAACCAAATTAGATACATACACGAAATTGGATGGGTTATGCTCAAACTAAATGATTTAGATGAAATTCGATATATTTGATAAAAATGGGATTGTAAAATATTTTTTTGAAACAGATTTTGTAAAAATTTTAGATATTGCGTTTTACAGTTTAACATGTCCTTGAATCATAATTTGAAAATGAATTTTCGGGATTACCTACTTCATTTGCCTGAAAAAAAAAAATCCAGAAATTTCAAAATCCAGAATCATTAAAACAGTTAAAATCAAAATAAATGAAAAAAATTCAATTTTACAGGCAGTTTTAGAATTTTGTCACAAATTGAAACTTTATATCAAGTAGAAGCGATTCGAACGATACACAATTCCTTTGATCTGTGTCTGCAAGGTTGACGGAGGAATTTCCAGGATCATAAATAATTAAGAACTCTAATTTTTATAGATTTTCGTATCAAATTGGGCTGCAATTTGATAATTGTTTTTGTGGATTTTCTGGTTTTTGGATTTTCCTTTGTGAATTTCTTTGTTTCCGGATTCTCCACTGACCAATGAAATAATTCAGCTAACAATCATTATGAATTCTGAACTACTACGTAGTAATTAAAGCAGAACTTGGAAATATTAATCTAAATAAATTTAGCTTCATGTTATATTTGTATAAGTAGGTTTGCTCATATTATGCTTACATGCGCGAATAATTAAAAGCATTACATTACATAGTTTGTTAAATGTGTCAATTACTTCTAACTATTTACATATTATGTATGTGCATATGTGAAGAGGGTTGATTGAAGTGCTAGATGTATAGCATAACATAAAATTAAAACAAAAACAACAAAAAAAAAACATGATAGTTAGTCATTTTATGTTGTCTCAACCACGTGTTACAAAAAGAAAACGAAAATTTTCATTAATTTGTATGCAACGATTCATCTGCACTTGAAATTTTTGTATTGTTTCATGTAAGTTAACGATTTTCACGACGCGATGATGATGATCGTGGTGCGGTATATAATAAACATGTATTCATTAATTCTTCATTTAATCGCAGCCAACATAATATATGCATGCATGCTAGGTATGCTGCATTGTTTTCTATATGCGAGGGAAAATTTAAATTCACGGTTATTTAAACAAACAAATTTTATTTTATATTCTAACGCAAAGTCATAGTCGAAAATATTATAAATTGTGTTAAATTTTTCAATTAAATTCAAAACAATACAATAAATAAATGTAGTACTTTCCTATATGTACACATACCATATACGTTTTCTAATTAGTTTTCTCGATGAAATCGAAAAGAAGAAATTGAGAAAATTTAGAAAATAATTTAATTATGTTCAAACGCATTGTGAGTACAAAGACAAATTATTATTCTTTGTTGGATAAGAAAGGTGAGAGCACGAATTTGTAATTTTTCTTATTTGAATTGGAATTTAATTATTTTGATGGCTAATTGAAATTTATAGTTTTGTTTTAAATTAAATTTTGGGCGCACGCAGAAAATGTTTTAATTTTTTCTTTATTAAATTCTAATTTTATCCTAATAACAAAATTCGTTTCGGAAAGCGTGACCTTCCCACTTTTTGACCATATTTTGAGCAGCAGATTTCAACGTATTAAATCATTTTCATAATTTTCAAATATTTTTCGAACATACCCCGAAAGAGGGTTAGCGACACGGAAATGACTTCAAGATTCTATTTTACACCCGTAGATAAACAATTTGTAAGATTATTAAATCGTCAATCAATAGTGTAACCAAAACTTCAGCCCATCCCTTGCAAGCGATCAAATCAAACAAAATACCAAACACACATTGCATACTTATATATAATACACACAAACGTCATAAAAAATCGCATGCATTTTTCTCTATAAATAGATTTGGCACACTTTCCACAATTATAGTTCCAGTTAATCATAAATAAAACAATTAACTAATTATGCTTAACTTTAAAATTAATTAACGTTCAACTTTTACTTACAAATAAAATTTAAAAAATGCAAACAAAACCGCATTTGTCTAACCGAGTACTAACTATCTAATAACTACATATCGGAAGAACGTGTCTGAAAGATGAGTGATAATAACATTCAATGATATATTTTATTATCCCACGCTAAACACAAAAATCCAACGAACATCTAATTTATAATTTAACAATGGAGACGCGCGGAAAATATTATGATAAGATGGTTTTGTTGAAAACGTTTGTTGTAATAATAGTGAAACCGCGCGTAATTTTATACCTTTGTATTCTCAACTTAAACTGGGAAAATAGGCGAGTCAGTTAATTATGATTTAATTGTAAATTTTATAAATAATGATATTTATGTTGAAAGATGAAAGTGTTACATTTTTTTGTTTTGTGATGGCGGTAGGTTGAGAAAATGCAAAATTGATGTTGCTATTAAACAAGTTCAAATTTAAAAAAAAAAATCTTAAGAATGTTGTAGATTATAAATGTAAGCTAATTTTGATTTATCTGTCGGAAAATCGTAGAGCAGACTTGGCAGATACATCACAGAACAATCATTATGGTTTGTCACATTATTTGACGGTTGTAGAGATCTTATCGTCTACTAGATTTTTTTCTAATTGGAATTATCTATTAAAATTCCAAAAATCTAGAAAATTTTTGCTTCTTTAGAAAATCTCGAGAACTCCTTAAAATTATTTATCGATTTTTAATACCACTATACATGCTAATGTAATGGAATGCCACACAAATCTTCATCATTTTAGACAACCTAACGAATAATATCAGAAGCCTCGAAATCCTCGAATAAATCGTAACATCATGCAAACTACGCTATAAAAATTTCTAAAAATCTCGTGAAAATTTCAAAAACTAAGATAATACATAATTTGAAAAGTTTGAATAATTTCGAAATTATCCTGAGCGTTAATTAGTTAAAAATGCAAAAAACTATCAAAAACTACGTATTTCGTTTCAAGTAGGCCTCTTTTAATGCCTTTAACACATTGAATTCCACGCTTATATTATAAGGCCTGCCGCGGTGCCTTCATCATGAATTTCTAAAACTTAGTTTTGTAGAGACTTACTCGACAGCTTCTGCTGTAATCTATTGCCATATAAGAACGAGAATTTTGACGAAAATTTTGTTATTTAGATGTTTCATCCAGTATACCGAAAAGCCGACGCGTTTATTTGAATTTGATCTTCTACAAACTACATCAATAATCAGTGGCTAGCTCTAAGCGTTTTTCACGCCCCAGTTTCAATTGAATTTTCTTATGAGAATAGTAACAATTCTAACTTCTTTAAGAATTGACAATTCAATAAATAAGTTATTAGCTGAAGTGGACTGGACAATAACCCTATCGAATACAGATATCAATAGGTTTGTTCCCAAATTAAAAATTAAGAAGTCTTACATCCGTAACAACCCGTAGGTCACAAACGAACTCAAGCAACCAGACGCTAGCGAAATATACCTTACAAAAATTATAAACGTACAGGTTCGGCTCGGGATTATTTTCAGTTTAAATCTATACGTAATCAGTTTGCCTGTCGTAATCGATTCCTGTACAATTATTGATAAAGAGGATGACTTGCGGTCTAATCCAAAGAAATCCTGATGAGAAAGCCCTAATGAAGTTCGATGCTTCTAAAGGTCCCGGTCCTTACTACTTAGTTTGCCGCTCCTCTATGCTTATTATAACATAAATTTGAGCCAAGGCACATTTCCTGTACTTTGGGTAATATCCATTGTCATACATATTCACAAAAAAGGGTACCCACAGTGATTTAACTAACTATCGTGGGATAGCAATTTTGTCGCTTATTCCTAAGCTATTCGAGTCTATGGTTAACGATGTGATCTACTGCCACACTATGCATCGTATTAGTGCACATCAGCAAGGATTCTTTGTGGACTGCTTGACTGTGACCAATTTAGAAAGTTCAGGTTCATGTAGTTTATATCGACTTCGCTAAAGCATTCGACAAAATTAATTACCAGTTATTGCTTTAAAGCTTAGTAAATTTTTTTTTTTTTTTCGCTGGCACTACATCTTATAGAGCGATTTGGCCGCTTCATGTTGAAATTTCGTAATCATTTTTTTTTTTGATCCTACAATAAACCAGCCATGATTTTTTCATCACCCGTCGGGAATCGAACCCGGGACCTTCGGAGTTTAAAGCAAACATGCTAACCAACTGTGTCACCGAGGCGGCAAAATAAACTTAACGGTGGAATTATTCCGGATAACTGGCTAATGTCATACGACATGAATCGCAATATGCGTGTCGTTATTCAAGATATATTTTCTGAGTGCCTCAAGGTAAGCCTACTGTTGGTTAAACTACTTGTTAATGACGCCATTGATAACTTCGATTATCCTGATTATGTCTTATTTGCCGATGACACGAAAATATGTATTTACTAATATTTCAGAGGAATTTTTGTTTTGTGACTGATGTGATACAAATCTTATTTTTTCTAAATGTGGATAAATGTCAAGTGAACACTTATTTTAGGTCTAGGCTTCATTTGTTTTTTGATTATTCTCTCAACGATCATACATTGAAAAGAGTTAAAGTGGTACTGGTAAATGATTTGGGTGTTACTTTGGCTATGACCTCGTCGATATTGTTATTAACCATGCATTTTCAATGTTAGGTTTTATTAAACTTTACTCTAAAGATATCTACGACACATTGAATTCATTGTACACATTACCTTATTTATGTGGTCCCAAATCGACTGTGGTAAATAAAATAAATAAATATTAAGCGTTACATAATCTTATGTTGAAATAATATTTAGAACAAATACCTAAGTTAAACTTTGTAATCAAGAGTTACGCATTCATGTTACTGGGGTCACCGGTGACCCCCGCGACGCTAGAAACAAACTTAGTGCCGATCACCAGTGGCAAGCATAGTATTCAACGCGATAACAAAATGGCGTGATAGTGAAATACCGGATTGCCTTTCCTCACGCAACAGGCAAAAAAATATACTGTTGTGACATATTGTGGAGACTGGAGACTGTTCACTTGTTTGGGGCGTGTCAATATGATATATCGCAATTTATGTAAGTCCAAAAATATTTTTTTTTTCAGGAGACAATGAAAACTATCTCACTCTCCGTGTTGTCTATACGCAAACACTAATTTACTTTCCAAGTTTCTTCCCTTAATATTACTTTTTTTGATATTTTAGAAACGGCAATCGATTTACAGTTTCCTCTTCTTTCGTTTGATATGAAAAATGGAAAATTGGAAAAATGGACTTGTACATTTTGCATTTCTAGTTGAGGATAGAGGTTATTCAGAAGGCAGTGACGGGGGCTCTGAGGGACCAACTCCTACCTGTAGGACTACTTTGAATAATAAAAAATCTGAATTCAAAAAGTTCGGCCGTTTATATTTTATTACCGTACCTAGCCTGAACGCGCAATACATATACTTAAATGAAAGTTCATTAAGACACAAGAAATTAAACAGAAAAAATTAAAAAACCAAAATTTAGATCAAGGTTCAATCAAGACATTCAAATTTTGAAGATGTTTTCGTGAGATAGTTTGATATTAATAAATTCACGGCAAGTTGAACGACTTGATTGAATTTTCATTATTTTAATTTACTAAACCACCTTCGGTATTTTGTCCGGAGTTAAATCCAAAACAAAAATGTATGTATACATTAATCATAATCTATTCATGACATACATTTTGAAAATTTTCTCTTCGAGCAGCTGAGACAGGCTTAGATATACAAATGATCAATATCACCGCAAGTTAAACTTGAGTGGCTAATGTTACCTGCTTATAATTTAACCCTTCCGTGTGGGAGTTAAAAGTTTCAATTATTATGAGAGTTGCGGGAGGAGAAAATTAAACGAAAACTTTTAAATGTATGTCATATTGCTTTTAATTTCAAGAGGAGCTGACTTGACATAATTTGAATTTGGATTTAGAATTCTGATTATTTTAAACTAGAATAACAAATTAGTGAATTAGTTTATTCAGATTTGAACTTTGAATTAAGTTAAAAACTTAATTAAAAATAAAATTTAGTCTTAATTTTTGCTTTTAATTGAAGATAGATAAAATCGTATGATGCCTTAGAATATCATTAGAAGCTGAAATTGGAATTTATCAGTTTGACTTTGTGCATAAAGTAGAATTATTATTATTAAGCCACAGATTTGTATTTTTGTTAAACAAGTCGTTTTTACTTTCAAACGTGATTTAAAATTTGAATTTAAACGTTTGATTGCTTTTATAGTTTGCTATATCATTTGGTTAGCGTGAAGATATTTCATATTTCTAATTTCTATATATTACTTTCCCAACTGAGTGTAGTTAAACTAAATTCAACTAAAGGTATTAATTAAATTAATTTTTTTTAATAACTTTAGTGTCTACAATTTTCCAACAGATTTCTCGTTTTATAAAAAAAATCTCTAATTGTAGAAACGTAGATCCAATACAATAATTTGGTTCGGTAAGCGGTATTGACTTTAACAAATTCCACTTAAGTAAATTGTGGGCTCAGTTGGAACACATAGTTATCTTCAAAGATAATATGTCTCGAGTCGTGCCCAAAAATATAAAGACAAACAAATATACCTTTCTCAACAAAATCAATTTAATCATTCCGTCAACCCAATTTCTTATCACCTAAAATTAAATGATGACTATTAAGACCTTGATACCATTTTCGTGTAGAATTATAGTACACAAAATCGTCAATTAATTCCAAAACTAATCGAAAATAATGTGACGAAACTGAATAACTATCGTATTGTAAACGAAAAAAAGTAAAAACTACATATTTGTCTCGTATAAAATAGTTTTTAAGCCACAAACACAAAAACCCTTTCACGCTATTAATTTCCATTTCATTTTTGAATTTATAATTTTAACTGTACACTGTGAATGTGAAACCCACACTAATGGGTTATTATAAATTAAAAACGATAGGAAGAATATCATCGACAAAAAAAAAAATTAATTAATAAATCCATAAACACTAAAAAATGTTCAAACTTCAAAAGATTTCATTAATCTTGATTATGCCATTTTGAGAAGAAGAGACGATTAATTTTTTTTTGGTTTTGTTTCGTTTCGAATTTCGATTTTGTCTAGTACACATTTAATATGTGAGTCACTGTTTCAGTGATGCGTTCGCTGTCGCGGCGTCGATGAATAAGTGGGCATCTTAAATATGTATTTAGGCCGTCACAAAATATTTTTATTTTTTGTGAATGAATTTGATCAAAATGGTCACACGATTAACAAAATTAGTGCATTCGCGCGGGTTTTATATTATGTTATTGACCTAATTAAATGAAAAGGGCTGACATTTGTGAAATGATGATTGTATAGTTTACTTGTGTAAAAGCTCTTTAGAAGACACTTTTTCTACAAGGTTGTAATTGTAACTGGCTTATGATAATTGAGTTACAGAACCGCAAAAAATTATTGCAATTTCGCACCATATTATTGTTGGACTTTGACAAACGCAACACATTCTAGCCTGGAAGAAAACTGGGTTTTCCGTAAACAATTTTCTCAAGGCTTAAGGTTCGTTTTCCTGTAAAAAACAATAAACTAAATTTCTTGCTTCAAAAAAACGTCAGTCATTTTAGCAGGTATAGCAGTTTAAACAAGTCAAGAGGTGATTCCAGTACTAAGTACAATTCCCTCATACAACCAAACATGCCCCAGAAATTGGTACTCTCTTACGTAATTTACAAAGCTCTCGTATTTTCTCTCTTGTCTTTTGTCTAAAATTACTATTTTCTATATAACCATAATTGGAGTCTGTAATTTAAGCAGCCCCGGTGGCACAGTGGTTAGCATACTTGCTTTACGCTCCGGAGGTCCCGGGTTCGATTCCCGGCGGGTGATGAAAAAATCACGGCTGGTAAAGGGTAGGATCAATGAATTAATCACTCATTATCCGTTAACAAAAATGATTACGAAACTTCAAAATGAAGCGGCCAAATCCCTCTATGGGATGTAGCGCCAGCGAAAAAAAAAAAAAAAAAAAAAAAAAACGAAAAAAAAAAAAAAAAAAATTTAAGCAGAGAAACATTTTTAATTCTTGCAGTATTTGTTATTTAAAAATTATTATACGTTCAAAGTTTTACCAGACTAGAACTTTAGATTAAACTTCCACAAGTTTTTCAAAAAATAAAGTACGGAAAGTTTGATTTTCTTCAGTGCCACAGCGTATTTTCGGTCATGTAAAATACCTCCAATATGAGATTGTATACTTAAATATTGCAACCTACAAAAAATTAACTAAGTACTTATGTGAAAATGACGTAAATTAGTACGCCTATTTGACGTATGAAAAAATCCGGCGATCTCCTTGTCCATTACATTTTCCTTTCATCTAAAAATGGTCTATGATAGAACTGATTTTGTCTAGCTGTATTATATAAAACAAGGCCAGTGAAACGTTTCTCAAAAACTCATTTTAAATTGTTTGCTTCTTTGGCATTACCTGTTAAGTTTTTAGGACTTGGAATATAAAACCTATTCACTGTGCAAAATTTCAGCTAAAACTTTCTTTCAGTCACATACATGGTCTCCATTTTCCAAATTTCTTTTCTAACAACTACATAGGTTATTTGATATTTTGAAAAACACTGAAATTAGTAAAATGAAAGCTGAACATGAAAGTTCACAGTAGATAAAGTTGGTGTTATGATAAACTAAAATCTTAATCAAGTAAAATTGTCGATTCAATTAGTTAGTTTAACAAACAGGGTCAATAAATTTAAAATATACTTCACTGTGAGATGAAACGGTCTTATTTCTAGGCCGGTTTTTTCGAATTATTTTTTTAATTTAAATTTTGATATCAAATCAAATCCGATAAATATTGACAAAATTTTTGATAATTCAGAGCCGACATCATAAAATCCGGTACCGCCTAATCTTTAACGAAAATCATGTAGTTAAGTAACTCGGTTAGGTTTCTACCACCTTTATTAATTATTTACTTAGAAAACTAGTTTGAGAAATCATAATCCGTTAACTTTAAATTTTTTCTTTTTAAGGTGCTAATGCTCGTCCAGACGCTTACGTATTAAGTAGTAAATTCAAGAAAGGCATGTATTTTATATTAGCTATTTTGTACCACTCACTATTGTATGTGAATCTATCTGAATTTGTTGATTCCTTTAAGTATTTGAATTCTCAACTTAACTTGAAATTCCATGTTTCTTTCAAGCTTGAAGAAAAACCATTGTTATGCGTTAAGACAATTTTATTATTTTATTTTGCTTTGGTAGATTACCATCTAGATTAACTTGTTGGGGGTAATTTATTTGTATCATTTAAAATCATTGATGTCCGTCTATTCAGAAAGGAATTCTTAGAGTTATAAATTTTAAGCCAAAAATTAAACCGCCTTATCCGAACCAATCCCTTTGTTAAGCGATAAGCACTCAAATTACGCTAATGACGCGTTTATCATCAATCTGTTTGGAAGTTTTACAATCAAACAACAAAACGCGCATTTATTTTGAATTTTTTTATTTTTTATTTTTTCAATTGTTTAAAATTTCAGCGCGATCCGTTTTTTCAGAGAGAGAGAGAGAGAGAGAGAGAGAGAGAGAGAGAGAGAGAGAGAGAGAGAGAGAGAGAGAGAGAGAGAGAGAGAGAGAGAGAGAGAGAGAGAAGAGAGAGAGAGAAGGAGAGAGAAGAGAGAGAGAGAGAGAGAGAGAGAGAGAGAGAGAGAGAGAGAGGAGAGAAAGAGAGAGAGAGAGGAGAGAGAGAGAGAGGAGAGAGAGAGAGAGAGAGAGAGAGAGAGAGCCTAGCCTAGAGTATCCTAGCCTCTGTAAACAATATTAAGCGTGATATACCGGCCGCTTGTTTTATTATTTAGTTTGGTATACCGGTGGCGCACTGGCAAATGGGAGAGTTTTTCGTCGCGGCATACCGGTGGTACAGCGGCAGGGAATCTGTTAATTGTGTCATTTCTAAAATTTCACCTTGTAATTAATTTTGAATGGGTGGCATGAGATTTACTTCGAGAACCGCAGCGGGGCATAAGGCTTTACAGCACGCGTTGAGTGTGGACGACTTCAACTCTTTCATTGATAAAGCAATAATATCCGAACATTTTATAACGGAAATTTTTTTACAAACCTTGAATACGGACATATTTGTATCAGATTCCAACAAAAATTGATTTGTAAATTATGTATTGACAAATATTGACGTATAAAATTCTGTACTATAAAAACCGCAAAAAAATTCCCAGTATTTTTCCTTGTATTTATCGCGATCTCGAGTAGCAATCTAATAGATAAACCCAGCTTATTTAACTCTTAGTCTAAAACAATTTAAAAAAAAAATGTAATTGTTGTTACTTAGACCGTGACCGAAATATTTTTTAGTACACATTTTTGACATTTATTTCAAAAATATTCCCCTAAATTCACAATTTTTTATTATTCTGTCCAGAATATTTTCCCGCTTCGAATATTATTGCTTCATTTTAATTACAGTAATTTCCTAAAATGGATAGATGTTTGGACAGAAAACGTTCTGGATGGTACATTTATTAAGATATAATTACACCAATTAAGTAAAATCGGTACGTTAAATCAATTACAGCTAGTAGCTAGAGCTAATCACACAATGATTTTATTCTGTAGCTGTCACAAATTATCATAGGGTTTGACTGTGATAATTTGGGTGAGTGCGTTTTTTTTTTTTCAAATTAATGTCAAAAATTGGTACATACTAAAAAATATTTATCATAGGTTTCGGACACAGTCTTAGACTGTGTCCGATGATAATATTTTTTAGTACAATTTTTTGACATTGATTTGAAAAGCATCCTCCTACTTCCACAATTTTTTATTATGCTGTCCGAATAGAGTAATAATTTTTCGATATATTCTCTGCCTCACATTTTTGTTGCTTCAATTTAATTAAAGTAATTTTAGAGAAATGGATAGTTGTTTAGACAAAAATGTCATAGATGGAATATTTATTAAGCCAATTAAGTTAAACCGGTACAGTACATCAATCACAACTAGTATATCAAACAATGAATTTATTCTGTAGCTGTCACAAATTATCATAGGAATTGACTATGATAATGTGGGTGTGTGCAGTTTTTTCAAATAAAAGTTAAAAATTAGTACTAAAAATTATTTATCACAGGTTTCGGACACAGTCTTATCGCTCAATCCACCGTTACTTTTAGAAAACGTTTTAAATATGAACTTTTCCAAAAGTAACCGCTGTTGTATTTTATTCCGTCGATTTCTCGCTATAATTATTCGAACGAGTTAAATTTTATATTTTTTCTACAGAATATTACCTTTAAAATGAATCCTATTATATAAATAGTGAATAAAAACTCACTGAAACCCAGTTACATTAGGCTTTCAAAATTAAATTTGTTTGGTTTCCCGTTAGTAAGATTACTCTAAAGATCTATAGAGATATGGTGCGTTCGAAATGCGTGTTCAAATGCCCAAGTTTTAAAATGAGCATTTTTTGATTAAATTAATTTTCATTACAATCATTAAATTAGATTGAATTGGACAATACCAAATTGTTGTGTTAAAAATGCACATAAAAACACCATCGCATGTAATTTCCGAACCGCGTCTGTGCTAAATACGTATTGGCTATTTCGGACGCACCCATAGAGTTTCACAAAAGTTATTATTTAACAATAATTGCTATTAAAAATAATTTTCTTTTGTGATAGTTTGCATTTAGTTCCACTTGTTTCAGCCTTCATTATTTGTCAACGTAGAATTAAACTGTTCGATCAGAGCTACACCTCATTTTGTATCATCACTAATAATGAAAAGTCCTTTCATTATATGAACCATTAGTACAAGTTTCGCCTTTAGCCCAATGTAAAGGATTAGTACTAAAGAAATGCTTTTTGCATTTTTAATAATATTTATGTTAAACTTATTTTTTTTTAAGTTACAATAATAATATTATGGGTCCTATATCCATTTAGGCCATTTTTGCTTCAAAAAATTTTCCTTGCTTCTTCAGTTTTAGGGCTAGTGGAATTTTTATGACTGGGACAGGTAAAGTAATAACAAGGCTTTTTATAAAAATAAAGAACAATTTAAAATTATCTTGAGAAGGTAACCGTATTTTTGCTAAAAGTTTAAAATTCGATTTCTGAACAGTTTTACAAATGGCGTATGGGAACTCACACAACGATATGCCTAGCTCAAAACCAACTAAATAAACAAATTTCCCAGATTTCCTTTCGGCTACCATTTTAATTTACAGATACTTATTTATCTTATTTTAATAACTTATACCGACTTCTCTCATCGAATTTAGAATATTTATAACTGAAACTGTTTCGATAATTCATAAAAATTAAAGGTTCCGTAGGCCTTTAGAAAATATCTTCTTTTTCGAATATATGTGTAACAAAGTATCGAATCTACTTACTTACTGTAAATTCACGAAATAAAATGCTACACCGTTAATTTTAAGAAAAAATTCATGTTTAAGACGTTTTCTAAAGATAACGGCGCTATGAACGTCAATTATTCTAAGTAAGGAACAATTAAATGTTTTTTAAAAATTTGTTAAGAGCTAAAAACGTTTAAGTGATTTATAGTAAGTTCCGGGAAACTGAAAAGTTAGGCTCCTTGAGCTTTCCCTTTACATTGTCAATTAGAAAAATGTCGTGTCCGTGATTGCGTCTTTCCAGTCATACATTTTTATTATTTGTGTTTTACTTCCCATTCTCATAAATATTGATAGTTTTGGCCGAAATTTTGTACAAAGATACATTTTAGTAATAAGCAGTTTATGTTAAATTTTTGGTCCATTCGAATTTAGGATAGAACGGGCTGCAGTGGGCGGAGAAAACTCTCAAACAGATTTTCTCAAAAACGGTACTAACGATTTTTTATTTATGTTGATGATAAAAGTGGCAATCATCCACATTTTCACAAAATTTGAAGTCAATTGAAGCATTGGGGCGGGGGGGGGGGGGGGGGGGGGGGGGGTCGTTTTTTAAAAAGGAGTAATATAAATTTGTTGATCTGTTTCCGAGGTAATGTCGAACTTTTCGAAGAAATATTTTTTTACTGTTAATACATCTTCTAAATTTTAACCGGGAATAGATTACCATGACCATGTAATATGGAATTTAAATTTCTATATTTACCTAAAATACTTTGCTGGCGGCAAATAATATCGTCAACATTTAAAAATAAAATATATCTGATAAGCGTTTAAATATAAGCAAGATATTCCCAGTTCGGGACATTGACATTTCTGACTTTGATGTTTCTGTGACGTTTTATTGATATTTTATGACAATTTAATGATTAAAATTTCCACGACTTGTTGATTGATACATTATTTGTGAATTGCTTTAGTAAAATCGAATTTAAAGGTATTATTTCTGAGTAATAAATTCTCTTGGTATCAGGTCGTGTATAAATCTTAATAGAAAATTACTATGGGACGCCTTTAAAATAATATTACGCCACTAGAATGAAGCATGTTTAGGAGAAAGGCGCTAGGAAATATATAAAATGAAATGCTATGTAACAAGGAGGTCGGATTCAGTGAAAACAGATAATTAACGTAATTGTCTGATTTTGTTTTATTTGTATTTTGTATTCTTGAATGAATGGTTCACAGCGACGCACAAATTTTAAGAAAATTAATTTTGAACATTGTGAATGCTCTCTTACGGAGTAATTTAAATTAATAAATTCTTAAGGATTTTCAACAGTATCCTAGATATTTATAACTGGATCTAATTGTTAAAGGTCAAAAATGAAAAATGACGAATGCGACTTTGATTGCTGTTCAACACGTGTCAGTTCTAAAAAATTTAACATTAATTGTGAGTCTGTAATTTGGCGGCATGAGAGTAGAAAATTTATATTGTCGTGACCAATTGTGATATTGGAGAAGGGGTCACCAAATTTTAAAAAAAACATGACATCTTTTAAGGACCTTGCCCAAAATAACGATAAATGTTTGTCAATTATAAACTATTGGTTTGATAATCTATAACGAATGCTTCATGGGAAAAGTGTCGTTCGACGGATAGGCCCAAATTTTTATTTTATATTATGATTAATGTAAGAAGTTTATTGTTCTAACATCTAATAAAAAAATAAAAATTTAAGAAAAAGTAAAAACAAAAGAAACCACCCTCCCCCCCGTTCCCCATTAGTATAGAAATTTAGTACTTTCATTAAAATAAATCATCGCTGCATTGTCGTTAACTGACTTGTTTACCAAAGCTATAACATACTAAAGCGCTTGTCCTATGAAAACCTGTCGATCCAACATTTTAAAACGACATTTCTAATATTTAGTATACACTCATCCCTCGCTTAAGGAAAACTCTTTTTACAAAATTTCGCCATAACGTAATTTCAAAATGAAACCAAAATCTCGGTTTACGTAATAAAATGTCGATTTATGAATTTTTTTCGTTATTTTACCGTTTTAAATTAATTTTTTTGAAATAAATCAAAAATTAAAGCACCTCGGAATCAGCAGCCCCATGAAGTGGTGCAAAATTGACACGCAACAGAAATACGATTATGAAAAAAAAAATCAAAAGCGTTTAGCCTTATGGATCGAAGAGAACAACCAGCATAATATCCCTAAGAGTACAATGTCGATTCAAAACCAAGTCTCTTTTTAGAAATTTAAAAAATAAAGATGCTGGTGGTACGTTTCAAGATGAATCTTTTAGTGCTAGCAAAGGGTGGTTCGAAAAATTTAAAAACCGTTGGAGCCTTCGCAACGTGAAGATGAAGGTTAAAGCCACCAAAACTGATATCGTAGCTGCCAAGGAATATCCAAATATATTAAAAAAAATTGTAGAGGTTGGAAATTATCATCCAGAGCAGAACTTCAACGTAAACGAGACCAGCATGTTCTGGAAACGAATGCGTGACCGGACATTTATTTCTCATGAAGAATAGCATGTTCTAAAGGATTTAAATGGCGTTGATGACCTCATCCATATTCGAGGAGTGGTTTAAGAAGATTTTTTGTTCGTCGGTAATAACATATTTGGAAAGCAAAAACCTTAGCAATAAAGCATTATTATTGCTGGACAATCAACTTATTAGACTCATCTGGTATTGCAAGAATCGAGTATTTGCCCAAAGATAGTATACAGCTCTGATACAGCCGATGGGTCAGAGGGCGATTTCAACAATTTAAGCAATTAATAGCTGGCACCAATGAGCCAGATCGTTAATCTGTCAGGAAGTTTTGGAAAGCATTCAACTTATAGGATACTTTGAAAAATATTGGAGAAGTTTGAGCAGAATTTCACCGATGCAGAAAACGCAGCTGCTGGAGTTCTACCATAAATTCTTTATTACATTGAGAGTCTTGGTAATCAACTTGGTTTTAACGATTTCAAAAATTCCGATGTTTTAATTTTAATAAAAACTCATGGTAGTATTCTTTCCGATGAAGATTTGCTTCACATGAAACAAAATCGATCACTCAAGGTCGAGGAGCAGCAGAATGAAAAAATTATTGAAAATATTGCCCGCCAACTTACTACAAAGCACTTGGTCTCGAAGAAGGAATGAAGATCATTCTTAAAAAAGATCCGATGGGTGAACGAAGTTCAAAGGTTTCTCGAGGCATCAGCGAAACTATCGATTGCTATACAAACAGCTTTACCGAGGTAAACGAAACACGGCTAAGCAACAAACGTTGCACTCTTTCTTCCAACAGACTTCATCAGTAAATAAATTTTCGATAACGTAATTTTGTTTAACGAAATTTCGATTTACGAAATTTAATTTACGTAAATCAAAATTTCATTTTACGAAATTTCGTTTTACGAACAACTTTTCGTGAACGTGAAAATTTTGTAATTCTAACAAACTTTTGACAAATGAAATTTTAACAAATTATTTTTTTGGACAAGCGGTTAACACATATTTTGTCGACCACTAGTAATTTGATCATGTGATTTGAAAGTGCGTTGAGATGAGATGAGAATGATATTTGACCAAACTTATTAATATCTCGACTAATATTTTATCAATTCAGAAGTTACGATGATGATACACATTTAATGTCAAATTATTTGTATTTGGATTGTATTGGAGAGACGCCTTCCTTACTATCTGGATCATCTAGAATACATTTCGTACGCATTTTCTAAAAATCGTAATGAAAAAGTTCTCTAATTCATTACTTTGTGAGAATTTGAATACCTTTAAATCAGATCGTGTGTTTAAAAAAAAATAAAACTGTTAAGTAATTTCTTTCCCAAAAGCAGTATAATTAATATTATGGATCATCAATATCAATTGATTTCCTCTCATATGGTATTCTGAAGTTACCAGTTTCTTGCATAAATTCAGAATAAGCACAAATTATTAGAAGAAATGAAAACAACAAATTATGACTCACTCTTCCGGGTTTAAAATGTTGGCGATTTAATAGTGGCAAGATGAACAAAACCGGTACGCACAACAACTACTAGTTATGCTTATATATTCTAAATTACGAAACAAACTTCTTAGTTTAAAACTTACCTACATATTAAACAGACATTGCTCAAAATAATTTTAAGATTATGATCAAATAAATTTATCAAACCAACATATATACGAGTATTTTCAACTAGTTTTGTTCTAAGCTCCCGTACCTTATTCAAATATGCTTTTGGTAAACAATCAAACATTCAACCAAACCAACAACAACAAAAAAAATTGTCGTTAACTCAAAGAAAACCAAATCCAAACCTCCATCATTATTAAATAAATATTTATTTTTGAATCAAAATCAAATTCTCTGAAAACCAGACGCAAATCATTTTTTTTTTTGTATTTCTATTGAAATTTTCGTCACATTCTCTCTCTAAAAATATGCTAATTTGATCACCTTGAATTTATTTGGCACTTCAACACACAATACTTACAACAAAAATATTTTTTTTTTATGATTTTATAAAGTAAATCTTAGTTATGGATTGGAATTAAAAAAATAAAAAAAGCGAAAGACATTCATTTAGCTTATTTAATTTTTGCATTGAAATTCATCCTACCAGTTTTGTATGTACATAATATACTCGTCGTAAGTACGAGTTATTTTCTTAGCGAAAAACAAAAATCGTTTAAAGGTGATAAACTTAACTAGTTTTCTTTATGATCAACAAAACTAACCTAACATAAAAAACTATTTCTATATAAAAATAATTTTAAGTAGTTTTCTGCTTTGCCACAATTGTGTAATAAGTCAGTTTTTTTTTTATAACAATTATGTCATTGACTTTCTTAGTTTCTTTCTTCAAGTAACAAAACAGAAATATGGTTAAAAGAAAAAAGCACAAAAATGATATATACGTACAGATTTTATACAGAAAACAGACAGAGAGCTAGATTTAGTATTTGAGAGGATTTTGTGAACTCAAGAGAGATTATAAATTTAGCTCTGGTACCAATGTGTCCAAATTACATAAATATGCGATATTGATCATCAAAATTAATTGGGCATACATTACTTAGCCGTATCACCACATAATAACAAAACAAACATCTCTTGTATCTCTCTTACTTATAAGACAGACAAAAAAAAATGGAAAGTTATAAAAAATAATTTTTATTCACGAAATATGTTATGTTACATACTTATTTGAATAATATGTCAGTTTGGGTTAAATTATGTTGTTTTGTTTCTGCAAGTTGTGTTGTTGTTGAAAAAAATTGGTTTGAATTTATCGGTCAATCACATTCATAGAAGCAAAACATAAACTACATTCTAGAGTAGAGTACCTAGACGACTCCAAACAATTTGTGTATAAATCTAGTTTATCAGATGGATGAGTCAACAAGCGTACGAGTTATCATTGTAATTTGCTTCAAATTTAGTCACCACATGAAATTTCCATTAAAATTAATGTTTTTAGGCAATTAATACCGCCACAATATTATTTTTTTTTTCGAACATAATAAACATGTATAATATATGTACTATTATTACGTTCATCCATCCATCCGGTCAGATTTAATTTTTGTAAATTATTTTGTTTTATAACAAACCACCCTTAAAGTTTTATATAATACATATTAGTATGTACACACACAAATGATGTTTAATTAACGGAACAGTATGGAACCGGAAATTATTTCGGTTTGATCTCTTCAATCAAGTTTCGGCTGGTGTGTGTGTGTTCTATAAAAGTTGTAATTGAAATATGGGTAAGAAAAAAATTGTAATCATTTTCAAAGTGGTTAGGAGATCCGATTGTTAGGATATATGGTCTAATGATTGTGGAAGTAGGCAATATAAATATGTACGCAGGTGGCCAAACAACGTTCAAACGTAAGTGGTAAATATTTTAATAAAAACATAATGTTGCTCACAAATTTGATCGTTATCAATTTGTCATAATAACTTTAAAGTGTAAATTGGGGACTGTGATTTATTAAGTCTGTGGTAACCCCAAAAAAAATTGTTTTAATAATTTGAATTACTTTTGAACGTTGGTATGCCAACATTTTAAATGTCTCTTACTGTTTACATATTTTTCGTTATAGCCTTGATTTTTGACAATATTTTTCGACGCTTGCTCTCATCACAGTACACATAATAAAGGTAATATATTGCGCATATGCCAAAAATTACAAAAACAACAAATTGAAAAAATGGCGGAACATAGAGACCTTTTTATAATAATATGTATACGTATGCATTTGTACATGCCTAGTAAAGTTTAAAAAATAGAAGTTATTTTCAATAAATAAATAAAACAGTTATTTAAATAAATAAAAAAGTTATTTAATTCAAATAAATTTATTTATCTAATTATTTTATTTAGTATATTTAGGTCTCAAACATTCGCCATATTGGCAATTTTTGACAGCTGCGCAAGAATGAACGAAAATAGAACCAGTGAGTATATTACCTCTATTTTGTGTACTGTGTGCTCTCATAGCTTCAATCGGCAAATCCTCGTTCTTTAAACGAATACACAGGCACACAAAAAAAAGTCGTGACCTAGAGGGGAGACCCCACTATTCCCACGTTTCCCAAGTCGCTGAAGCCGAATATGACCATAAGAAATGAATCCATTTTCCCGTTACTACCCCCTGGGGGTCCACATTTTAATTTTCATGCAGTTAGAATGGATGTGCATTTCTACGTTTTTTGGCATGCTAAAACCGAAAATGATAACAAAAAATAAATTCGACTCTTCCATCACCCCCTAATGCCTCTTTACTACCCCCAGAAAGGGTTGCATTTTCAATCTTCATGAAAAGTTGACATGGATGTGCATTTCTATGTTTTTTGGGGCGCTGGAACCGAAAATGACAACGAAAAGTAAATTTGACCATTCCGTTACCCCTTAACACCCCCTTACTACCCCCTCCGAAAAGGGGTTGAAATTTCAATTTGCATGCGGTAATAAGGATGTAGTAACGGGTGCTAGGGGTGATGGAAGGGTCAAATTTACTTTTTGTTATCACTATCGATTCCAGCGACCCAAAAAACATAGAAATGTACATCCATCTCAATTTTGCATGGACATTGAAATTTCAACCCCCAGGAGGTGGTAACGGGAAAATTGGTAATTAAATCATTTTTTATGGCGGGTACTTTCAAGAATTCAGCAAATGCGCAGATAAAGCAGTCGGAAACAGGGCCGCGCCTATCGTGTGTGCAATGAGTGCTTCGCACACAGGCGGCCGATTCCAAAAGGAAACCAAAAACTAAATCTTTTTTACATATTATTTTAAATTATTAACTGAAAAACGGGCATTGGTTGAAAATTGAAAATAAACAAAGTTTTTTTTAATTTTTCTAGAATCTAACGAAATTTTTACAATTCTAATTGTATGGAAGCAACCAAAACCAACACAAATGTCTTTACTCTTGTTAATGTGAGAATTAACTTCTTGCGAGAATTAAAGAGAGCTTCTTTAATTTTTGAATGATAGGCACAACAATGTTAATTTATTGGCATTTATTATTTTAACAACACAATGTTACTACGAGAAGTAACCTTTTTCCGTTTTGATTACAACGGTTACAAAATTTTAGATACTTTAATTTACTGTTGTCTTCTCTTTGGGTGTGTCTTCATTGGCCGCTCTTTTTCTTCTACCAAAAAAATAAACCAAAATTTGACAACCTAAAATCTGGTTCTCACACGACGATACCTTTTTTGTGGTTGCATAGCTTGCCATCTATATATTATAATCGGTTGATTGCTGCAGCAAATTTTGCTTACAAGTAACAGTGACATCTCTGATCGATTAGCTTGTTTAGCGTTTGCGCGTTCATGTAGATACCATAATTTTGTTTTGAGACTATAACTCAGCAATTTTAATATTGTTCTTCTTTTTCAGGCAGTTTCCGTATATTAATACAACACCAATTCAACCTAAATGAACTGTTGTATAAAATGTAAGGCCATCACATAGAAATTATTATGGGTTGTTTTTAGAATGTTGTTTGTCAATTGCTGGCCTTAACATTCCGGCCCCCGTTAAGGATTTGATTCCTTAACTTCCACTAATTTGATGAGTTTGGCTACAGGTCTGGTCAACGTTGAATTTGCGGTTTTCAATGTCACGACTCGCACTATATTATCGTCACCAGAATGAACCTTAAGAATGCGAGCAAGTGGCCACGATAGTGCAGGTAAATTTATGTCTTTGACGAGCACTACATCTCCAACATTTAAGTTATCATGCTGAGTTCTCCACTTTGTTCTCTGCTGTAGGTTGTTGATGTATTCGACCATGTATCGTTTCCAAAACAACAGTACTCGCTTCTGGAGTTCTTCCCACCTTGTTAGACGGTTATCAGGTGTTTCCGAGTTATCGATTTCAGGAACTGACAAGAGCGGAGCGGTCGTCAAAAAATGGGCCGGAGTAAGTGCCATGATGTTTCCAATGTCTTCGGTTACTGGAGTTAGTGGTCTTGAGTTGAGGATTGCCTCGATCTGACAAAGCAACGTCGTTACTTCTTCAAACGTCAATCTTGACCGTCGAGTAATTCGAGTGAGATGGTGTTTAACTGATCGTACTGCTGCTTCCCACAGCCCACCGAAGTGAGGAGACGCCGGAGGATTAAATTTCCAAGTGATTCCCCTCTCTGTAGTAAATTTAAGCACATCTTTGTCTGCTGTGCTCTTGTGAAGCTGTTGTTGAGTTTGATTGAGCTTTCGTTTGGCGCCAATGAAATTGGTACCGTTGTCACATGATATTGTGCTGGGGAGTCCTCTTCTGCTGACAAACCTTTTTAGTGCCGCCAAGAATGCATCCGTTGTTAAATTGCCAGCCAACTCCAGGTGGATTGCCTTGACTGACATGCAAATGAACACAACGATGTATGCTTTGACAACTCTGGCTCCTCTGCCTGTTTTCGTGGCAATTTCTATCGGCCCTGCTATATCAAGTCCGGTATGAGTAAATGGTCTCGCTGGAGTCACCCTTTCTGCTGGCAGATTGCCCATTAACTGATTTGAAGGATGAGAATTTAGCCTACGACAGATAATACAATCATTAGTAACTTGTCTTGCTAGTTTTCGTACTCTAACGATCCAAAATGATTGTCGGGACAGATGTGATAATAATGTGGGGCCAGGATGGAGATAAGTGAGGTGGAGGTACGATAATATCATTCTACTAAGGACGTGAGTATTAGGTAGAATGATTGGATGCTTTTGCTCGTAGGAGCATTCTGCGTGTTTGAGGCGTCCTCCCACTCGCAATACGCCATTGTCATCTATATATGGTGACAGAGATGTTAATTTTCCTTTCAGGATTGGGCGCCCTAGATTGAGAAGTCGAAGTTCTTCTGCGAAGTGCACTTGCTGGACTAATTTGCACAGGTGATATTCCGCCCACTTATATTCATCTGGTGTGATTTGGCCTGAGTATGGTACGTCGTCCAAAGCTTTTGCATATTTGCTTTCGCATAGGGCCACAAATCTTTTCAAGTAAATTAAAATTCGTTTCATTTTAGTGAAAGATGAAGTTCGGTCAGCAATTTGGGATACCAAATCTTGATCCATCGTAACCTTATGTACGCTTGCAGCGCGTTCTTCTAACATGTCACTACTTAGATGTTTTGCGTTATGCCAACGTCCTTGGGGCCATGTATGCTTTTGTTGGTTGAGCCAGTGGGGTCCGTCCCACCAGAGAGGATGTTCCTGCAGATCGGATGGACTGCATCCCCGCGAAGCGCAATCAGCAGGGTTGTCAGAAGACGATACATGGTTCCATTTTGTTGTCGGCAACAGGTCCATTATTTGTGTAGTCCGATTTGAGATGAATACCTTCCACTTGGATGGATGGTGCGATAGCCAATGCAGCACTATTTCTGAATCCGTCCAGCAATACACAGGAATAGACTGTAACTTCATGAATCCTACAACAGATTTAATTAGTGTGGCCAACAGCAAGGCACCACATAGCTCGAGGCGAGGAACAGAAATAGTCTTGATCGGTGCCACTCTTGTTTTGGCTGCAATTAATCGAACTTGTATATTTGAAAATTCGTCAACTGTTCTACAGTAGAGCACCGCAGCGTAAGCAGTGCTACTTGCGTCTGCAAATCCGTGAAGTTCACTCGTTGAGGGCGTGATATTTATCATACGAGGAATGTTGATTTTTTCCAATTGCTTTAGATTGCTTCGTATAGTCACCCATGCATCTATGGTTGCTTGTGGCAGCGATTCATCCCAATCAAGATGTAGTAACCACAACTGTTGAAATAATGCTTTTATGGGAATGATGGCGGGAGCTAGCCACCCAAGCGGATCATAAAGACGGGAAGCTTCGGATAGCAGACTTCGCTTCGTGTAGGCAGATGGTTCTGGTAACTCACTAACATGGAATTTAAATGTGTCCTTTTGTGTATCCCAGTGAAGACCCAAAATTTTGTGGTCACTTTGTCCATCCAAGTTCACTACCGTCTTATTCCGGTAAACATTTGCTAGTGAAGAAAGTAATTCTTGCGAGTTTGAAGCAAATTTGTGTAGTGGGAAACCTGCTTCGTTGAGAATCCTCGTTATGTTGTGTGCCAACGCAATTGCTGATGTAGTGTCGCTACTCCCGCTTAAAAGGTCGTCCACATAAAAATCGTTTAAAATGGAGTTTGAAGCCTGTGGAAACTCAGATCTGGATTCTAAACCGACTTGTGCAAGGGTCCTTGTAGCTAGAAACGGAGCGGCAGACGTACCGTATGTGACCGTTAGCAGACGAAAGTGCTTCAGCTGCTCCGCGGGATTTTCACGCCACACAATGCGCTGGTAGTCGCAATCTCGAGCATCAACTTTTATTTGGCGATACATTCGCTCAATGTCTGCAGTGAATGCTACTGGATGAACACGGAAGCGCATAAGAATGCTAATCAAATGGGGCTGCACTATTGGCCCCACTAGTAACTTGGAATTAAGCGAGATTGATGATGATGTGACAGCTGAACCATCGAATACCACTCTGACCTTCGTGCTTGCATTGTTCGGCTTGACTATAGGATGGTGAGGTAGGTAACAGTGTTCAGCTGAGAAGTCGAGTTGCTCTTGTTGAATTTCTGCCATATGGCCAAGTTGCTTATATTCATTCATGAATGATTTGTACGCACCTCGGAGATCATCTTGACGTTGCAGTTTTGATTCGATAGCTTTAAACCTTGAAGTAGCTTGTTGAATTGAACTCCCTAATTGCTTAGCATCTTTCGCGAAGGGGAGTCTTACCACGAAACGACCATCCGTATCTCTAGTGTGAGTACTGAGAAATAATTCTTCGCAATATTTTTGTTCAGGTGTTAGGACCTCTTGAGATGGAATCTCTTCTAACTCCCAAAACTTGCGTAACGTTTCGTCAATATTGAACTCCATTTGTAAAATGTGTGGATCAAATTTCGAGTCGCCTCCTGAGATAATCCATCCAAAGGCAGTGTTTTGTGCTATTAGGCCATTGGGTCCTGTAATTTGTCCTTGTCGTAGAAGTTTAAAAAAATGACTAACTCCCAGAAGAATATCCACATTGTGACACTGATGCTCCAGAGGATCGGCGATGTGTAATGATTTTAGCTCGTGCCAGGTGTCTATCACTGAATTAGTCAGTTTAGGTAATCGTGATGTGAGCCGATCCAATATGAAAACATCTACATCTGTAGCAAAGTTGGCATCTACACGGGAAGTGATGGTAAGTGTTGTTCGACCCTTAGTTGTGGCACTCGAAGCTACACCACTGATGGGAATCCGACAGTTGTTACGGGTTAGTTGTAGCTTGTTCACGCATGCTTCAGTAATTAAGGATGCCTCCGATCCTGAGTCTAGCAGCACTCTGCAGTAGTGATTTTTTCCAAGTGAATCTCTAACCTTTACCAAGGCAGTTGGCAACAATGAATATCTTGTCATCACTGCAGTATTTGTGGGCAGCGCTGGTGGTAGGTCTAGGGTTGACTTTTCCGGACACTCTTCTTCCTTGACAATATTTACGTTGGGTGTTTGTGAAGAATGGAGCGAGGTATGATGCTTTCGTTGACATATGAAGCAGCGTCGCTTAGATGGACAATTATTAGAAATATGACCTTTGAATAGGCAATTGAAACATACCCGAGCTTGGGCAACAAACTCTTTCCTTTGTTCTATTTCTAGGTCGGTGTACTGTGTGCAGTCGTGCAGTCTATGTGGTCCATTACATTTAATGCATCGGAGTACCTCATTGGCAGTGGATTCGGTTGCACCATTTACTTCAGTATGGTACGTCATGGTGGATGATTTAGCTGGCATTCGTTTGTACTGAACGGGCTCACAAGTTTCCAACGCAGAGCATCTTTTTTCAATGAATGATATAAATGTTTTGAAGCTGGGACATTCCGTATCTATGCTTTTAATTGCCCATTGCTTGCGTGTCTCTTCATCCAACTTCTGCAGAATGAGGTAGATGAGCCAAGGGTCCCGTTTCTCAGCGTCAGGGCCAAGGGCCTTCAAGCCTCTTATTACCTCATCAGAAGTGTCACATAGCTTGCGGAGAGAGGTTGCACATTCCTTGGTTATGGTTGGTTGAGCGATAAATTGCCTGATGAGGGATGTGATCACTAATCCCTGGTTATCATATCGTGCACAGAGCTTCTCCCATGCTTCTGTATAATTAGCACCCGTGACTGGTATATGCCTAAGCAGATTAGCTGCATCGTCCCGTAGAAAGCTTTTCAAGTATTGAAACTTGTGGACATCAGTGAGCGTTGAGTTCAAGTGTACCGATGATCCGAATAAATCCTTGAATGACGGGAACTCATTATATTTGCCGGTAAAAAACGGAATCTGTATTCGCGGCAGCTTGATTTCATCCTTGGGTATTGCTGAGAAGCTCTGCTCTCGCATTGTATCAAGCATTTCCTTCTGATGTGTGGTGAACGCTCTCATGGTGTTGTTCAATTGTTCCTGAACGGCAGTAACCATTGGGCTTCGTCCGTGTATTTCTTTCCGCAATATTGCCTTTGCCTTAGTGTACCGTTGCTCGAATACATCTATGTCGGATAGTGTTTCGTCGATGGCTACGATCTGTTCGTCGTAATCTTTGAACTCTATATAAGCCTTCTCGAGCAGTTCCAGGTGTACGTAGAGCTCTTCGACAGCTGTATTATCATTGACGGTCGATATACTTCGTTCTACACGTGTTAGAGCTGCTTTAGCATGTCCTCGCTTACGTTTAAGCGTGTCTGTATCTGACATTGTAATGAGCCACTATTTTAACTATATATCGTTCACGAATAGTATACGCACTGCAATAACTGTATTTATTCTATTCACTTATATCCCGGGTTTCGGCACCATATGTTAATGTGAGAATTAACTTCTTGCGAGAATTAAAGAGAGCTTCTTTAATTTTTGAATGATAGGCACAACAATGTTAATTTATTGGCATTTATTATTTTAACAACACAATGTTACTACGAGAAGTAACCTTTTTCCGTTTTGATTACAACGGTTACAAAATTTTAGATACTTTAATTTACTGTTGTCTTCTCTTTGGGTGTGTCTTCATTGGCCGCTCTTTTTCTTCTACCAAAAAAATAAACCAAAATTTGACAACCTAAAATCTGGTTCTCACACGACGATACCTTTTTTGTGGTTGCATAGCTTGCCATCTATATATTATAATCGGTTGATTGCTGCAGCAAATTTTGCTTACAAGTAACAGTGACATCTCTGATCGATTAGCTTGTTTAGCGTTTGCGCGTTCATGTAGATACCATAATTTTGTTTTGAGACTATAACTCAGCAATTTTAATATTGTTCTTCTTTTTCAGGCAGTTTCCGTATATTAATACAACACCAATTCAACCTAAATGAACTGTTGTATAAAATGTAAGGCCATCACATAGAAATTATTATGGGTTGTTTTTAGAATGTTGTTTGTCAATTGCTGGCCTTAACAACTCTTTATACAAGCTTTATAAAATTTATTAGCGGTAAAGCAAAATTCAGGAGGGACCAGAAAAATATTAATTTCAACAAAATTTAATTCGAACTCCAGCCCAAATGATTGGCCCAAAAAAACCTTTAGGACGTTATTTAATATGTTTAAGGTTAGGAACATTTTATATAGAATTGGCTTATCTCCGAAATAAAATTTTACTAAAATACATCGAAAAATGTGTGTTCTATTCGGTGCTGGAGACGAAGAAAATTGTCTGGGTTGGTTCTGTATGGAAAACCAACATTGGTTAATCTAATTTTTGATTTATGGTATCGATCATAATCTCATTAGCACGAGTAGTGTTCCAAAATATTTTTCAGGCCTTGAAATAACAGGTTTTATAATAGGAACTTAGGAACTATTTATAGAATTTTCAAAATATTGCAGATAATAAATTTCACTAAAATCCACCAACAAATATACCTGTTCCATTCATTTGATGCTGGAGACTGAGAAGTTAGGCTGAATTAGCTAAGTATATACAAATAAATTTGCCGAACATCATTTTTGATTTAAAGTTTCAACCCAAAAATATCCTGAATTTGGAAGGAATTATCCAGAGCCAGCATTAATAAATTTTATATTAGGAACTACTTAAAGATTGGCTTAACATCTCAAATCTGACATATTAAGTCTATTAAAATCCATCCACAAATGTGCCACCAAGTCCCATTTGAAGCTGGAGACATAGTACACTGCCTGGATTGGTTGTCTATGTAAAAAAAAAGAAAAATTGGTGAAACAATGTTTCTTTTAATGGCATCAATCAAAATATCAATATAGTGGTGTTTCGCAATATTTCTTGAATTTGGCTCTTATTTTAATTAACAAATCCGACCACAAATGAGTTGACCCAAGAAATTTTCAGAACGTAAACGCGGTTTTGTATTAGGAACTACTAGTAGAAACATATTAATAACTGAAAGATAAAATTTCACTAAAATCCATTGACAAACGTGCTTCAGTTGGTGCTGGAACCTGGAAATGTACTTAGGCCTGGAGTGGTTTTGGAAGTAAAAAATGAATTTTTCTTTGCAAATCTAATTTCCCCAAATTTGTTTTCTAATAACCAAAGCGTCATTATAGTGTCTTGCAATATTTATTGAATTCTGGTCATGTTTTATTTAAGAAACTCCATCTCTGCCCATGTACAAATTCCATTGAAATTTCTGTGGCAATTCAACAAAACCACTTATCTCATTCTCACTCACTTTTCGGGAGACAATAAATTAACAGTAAAACAGTAAAATAATAAACACTTATCTCGAGATAAATGATTCTACAATCTGGGCCACAGTCTGGGCCTTTCAACATAATCATTTATCTCGAGATAAGTGTATATTACTTTACTGTTTCACTGTTAATTTATTGTCTCCTGAAAAGTGAGTGAGAATGAGATAAGTGGTTCTGTTGAATTGCCACAGATTTATTGTCTGACTTCACCAATATATTTGATAATCAATGAATTAGTTGTAAGTAGCACCTCCAAATTATGAATCAAGTTAGCGGGTTTAAGGTTTTTCTAGAAGTGTTTTCGCCACGTGTATAGTTTTGTGGCAAATCGTCGCCACCAAACCAATTTCATATAGCAACTTTTTTTTAAATCAAATACATAACATATTTCGAGACTTAATAACTGTCCTGTTTTTTTAAGGCAATTTTTTCATACTTCGTTCAGGGTTAGTTATTTTTGATCTTGTCACCCTAGGTACCTACTGTGGTATCGTTTGGTAATGACATTTCTTTAAATTGTACCAACATATTTTCCAATTCTCAAAAATTAGCTTTGTGAATATAACGAACATGATCGCATATTTGACATGTCTGAATTGGAACATATGCCAAAATTATGCTCTTGAAAATGAAAAGGGTTGGAAGCTAAAGTTGCTTTAAGATAAATTTTCCATTTACTACTTACGGCTTCACTGATCGGTACTCTTCTCTAAACGAGAAAAACATAAAAAATCTCAAAACGATAATCTAAAAATATCTGTGATTTCGTAGAGAGACCAATAAATTAATCACTAAAAACAATGTTAGTACACCAACCATTAATTATGTCTAATGTCTAACTACTTATGGTATTTCGTAAGTACTCCTTTCTAACTAGAAATACTCTACTGAAAATTTGAAACGTACTCTATTTAAAGTTTCCAGAGCGACAGCACTAATATTATCTATCAAGGAGCAGCCGATAACATTTTTGCACACAATCGGCCGTGTACTTAGGCGCGGGCCTGGTCGGAAATAAAGACAAAGCAGACAAACTGATCTAGCTGCTGTCTGCATTTTAACACCATCAACTGGTCATAAAGCTGGGAAACATTATCATATTACAATTTTCTATCGAACCTTTCAATAACAACAATTTTCAAAATTATTTAATTATTCAACAACGCATTGAAATTATTAAAATTCACTAGAAAAATGGTGAAAATTTAGCAGTCACAGTTCGCAAAACTAAAGAACTTTTTGGTCGTCGTGAAGCACTTTCTCGGCCGGCAATAGTGAAACTGGTGGAAAAATTTGAGCTGTTGGGACAAGTTAATGATGTGAAGAATCGAAACCGTGTGCGTCGCTCAAGAACAACTGAGAATATTGCTGCTGTAGCCCGGAGTGTTGCAGAAAACCCAAGTTTGTGGATTCCTCGTCGATCTTTGGAATTAGACATTCCACAAACGACATTACACCGTATTTTGCAATAAGACTTAGGTCTTAAGGCTTTTAAAGTTCAGTTTACACAAGAACTCAAGCCGGTCCATCACCATAAACGTCGTATCTTTGCTGATTGGGTCCTTCAAATGCATCAAAATGATCCGGATTTTCATCGAAAAATCATCTTCAGTAATGAGACCCATTTTCACCTCGGAGGCTACGTTAATAAGCAGAATTATCGCATTTGGGGCTCAGAAAATTCAAGAATGATTGTTGAAAAGCCTCTCCATCCTCAACGTGTCACTGTTTGGTGCGATTTTCGGGCTGGCGGTGTGATTGTACCTTACTTTTTCGAAAATGAGGCTGGTGCATCTGTTACGGTGAATGGATTGCGCTACCGAGCTATGATTAATGATTTTTTTTCAGCAAGACGGCGCTACGTGCCACACAAGCAACGAAACAATCGCAGTTTTGCAAGAAAAGTTTCCTGACCGTGTTATTTCTCGAAGAGATGATCACAATTGGCCACCGAGATCTTGCGATTTAACACCTTTAGACTTTTTTCTTTGGGGCCACGTGAAAGATAAGGTCTATGCCAATGCTCCACAATCGATTCAAGACCTTAAAGATGGAATTCGTGAAGTTATCGAGGACATACAGCCGCAAACGTGCGAATTGGTCATGGAAAATTTCATGAAAAGGATATGGTGCTGCAAGCGTAGCCGTGGCAGCCATTTGGCTGATATTTTTTGAAATGTTAATTGTTTTGAAATGACATACCTTCCTCTTTACAATGAAATAAACATTTATTGATTTCTCTTAAAAAATACTCGTTTTTTTTAATATCAAAATGAAACCTCTTATTGGAAACCCCTGTATTTGTCTAGGAATTGTGTTGAAGTATTCCTTTACCGTATTTACGTAAAAAAATCATGATCATGTAAAGACGTAATAATTTTCAGAAGTTAATTGTGAAATTGAATTATTTGATGTTGCTGGTCAAAAGACGCCCAAGAGCAGAAACTAAAATAGAAATTTGAATAACCTTCTGGTTACTGGGAAACCCCACATGCTACGAGATTTGTCCGGTCGCTGCAGAGTTTCTTTGGAATGTGCGGCCGAAATTTTATTATTGTCGTGTCAAATTTTGGCCAAATTCGCTAAGAAATATATAGAATGGCCCTCTGAAATGCAGCTATTCGTGTGATTGAATTAGCTAGTTATGTGGAGCGATTAGCTTTCGCAACGTGATTGGATGCATCGACGGAATGCATATCCCAATACAAGAGTTTAATTTAAAGGCTTAAATTCAAGATTTTTGCTTTGTTCTGAGTGCAGTAAATAGCCTCTTCGAGTTTTTATCAAATCAACGTTAATATGAAATTGTTCTCGGTTGTTGCAAAATACCTTTGGTTTGAACTATCCTAACTAAGTATGGTTTCCAAATTTGTCAAGTTTTAATGCTTTCCTGAAGAAATCATGAATTATGTTAATTTATGTATAATGTCTCATTTTTCATCCGAAGAATTTTCTTGTATACGGGTTGATACAGCTAACTAATACTCTAATTACCTCATTTGTTGATTGAATAATATGTAGAAGTGCGGTAGATGTTAGTCCAATTATGTGCAATTTTGAAACAAACATATACTTAAGTGATAATTTTTCCATGGTCGCTTTTAAATGGTTAATATCTTTTTGCTTGCTTAACAACTCTCCGAGTTTATATTTTCTATTGAATGATAAATGCAATTTCTAAGTATCATAAAGACTAAGATAATTAAAAAGCGAGCCTTTGAATCTTTTTTAACAATCTGGCATTTACGCGTGTTATATTTATTAAGTGATACTTTTGTCGATCTCGATGCGAAAATTTCTGATAATATTCACTTTGATTGCACACTAACATTTCACTAGGAGCCCCGCCGTAAAGATGTTTTATGTTCTTGCGCAGAATCGAAGAGTAGTTGGCATTTAAAACAATTATACACAATTGATTTATTTAATTCATATTTTTAATGTGACAAAATTTGTCAAATTTTGTATTTTTCCTGTGTAGCCCAAAATCAATACCTAAACATCGCAACACAATCCTAAACGCAATCGCCAAAATAACCACCAACCATTAATCCTATGAGCTCAACCCAATCCAGTTAGGGCCTTTAAAATACACCAAATTAACCACCAACCCCCCCACCTATGAACTCAACTCAATCCAGTTAGAACCTCTAACCTTCAACTCAACAAAAGCTTAACCCCAAACTCAATGTCCATCTCAATCCTTAAATCAGTGCGACTCGAAAAACAACATTCGTACATGAACTCAACTCAAAACAACTCAAGCTATCTTCCAACTGAATCCTTAACACAAATAAATTTCCAACTTGAGCGCTGACCCTTACTCAACTCAATTCCAACTCAACCGCAAACTATACGACCAACTCAATCCTCAAAGATGATACATCCGGTGTTACTCGACAGATGAAATCGCGTGTTATTATTAAAATTTGATTTATAACCTAACTTAACTTTCAACTCAACCCCAAATTCAATGCTCAACTCAATCTTCAAACCAGCATAAATAAAAAATTGGTAAATACTGTGGTTTTGGATTAACCAAATGTTTGGTCATTTTTGACAGAATTTCAATACTTGGATCTTTTTAGAGAAATTATGACGGGAGGTGAAAGTGGATCCACTACGACAACCCACCCAAAGCGCAGAAAATCGTGCGGTAAGCCCGGTCATGCATCAACTTCAACGGCCAAACCGAATATTCATGGCAAGAAGCTAATGCTGTGCATCTGGTGGGATTAGTTCGGAGTGATATACTATGAGCTACTCCATCCTAACGAAACCATCACTGGAGAACGTTATTAACAACAATTGATGCAATTAAGCTGAGCATTGAAGCTCCAACGCCCACAATATGCCATATACCATGACAAGGTGATCTTACAACACGACAACGCTCGGCCACATGTTGCAAAAGTCGTCAAGGAAACTATGGAGGCGCTTCATTGGGATGTCCTACCCTACCCGCCGTATTCACCAGACATTGCTCCTTCCGACTACCACTTGTTCCGGCCTGGCCGAGCAGCACTTCACTGCTTACGAAGAAGCCAACAATTGGGTCGATTCTTGGATCGCCTCAAAAGACGAGGAATTTTTTCGACGCGGAATCCGTATTGTGTCTGAAAGATGAGAAAAAGTCTTAACTAATGATAGAAAATACTTTGTACCAATTTCTCTGAATAAAGCTTCGAATTTATAAAAAAAACCTCAAAACTTATTTGTACCCCTGATTTGAGTAACCTGAAAGCTCCATACGTCTCTAAATAAAAATAACAATACAATAAGGCAGGTACATTAAATGTATTTTGAAAATATCTTTTTGATGGAGTTTTCGGTTGGATTTGGCGTGCGGTTTGCCTTTCCGTAATATTTTCTTCTATGTCAGATTGGGAAAATTACCATTCCTCTCTAAAATATAATAATAATAAATATTTACTGGCAAAGGTATCTGCAGTAGCAGTAAACATAAGAAGGGTATATGAGAATCCCTTTCAAAATGGTAACCGAATTTTGAGATCGACTACAATCATAAAAATGAATTCTTTGGGAGTTACCAATTCGATTTTTTATTCTCCTACAACTAACTCAACTGGTGAAAGTGAAAAACGCATACTTGATGCGCAGTTAAAAAGCCTAGAAGAGGAAGTTTTAGAGCTGAGTAACGAAATTACTTTACTAAAGAGGGAGAATGAAGAGCTGAAATGGAACATCCAAAATCAGAGAAGAAAACAAAGAAAAAACGTCACATTAAACAAGGAAGCTACTTAAGCAGAGGAAGTGGTAAGAGAATCTGATTGGATTACGATGAAAAGCAATCCCAGAAAGAAATAGAAAGCAGAATCATCGCCTGAATAAGTTGAGCAAGCAAAACAAACATTAACATCGAGTAACTTATCAACTCGGCACAACAGGGAACATCAAACTAAAGAGTGATAAAACAGCCTCCACCTATTAACAGAGTTAATATAAAAGACTATTCTACTGTTAAACCTCTGATGACTTCAATCACACACATCAATCAAATGTCCCAGACTCAGATACATATAGAAAACTAACTATGAAGCTTAAGGCTGAGAAAGTTCAGTGGAATACTTATGAAGACAAGCACGAAAGATCAACTAAGGTTATGGCTAGAGGATTACACCCAATATGTAAGAGTAACGACACAATTACAGGGCTACAGAGTAAAGGTGTAGGCATTAAGGAATAGTAAATGATAAAGGCGTTCTTACAAAAAGGGGCTACTGCTTTTCATGCTAACGTTTGGCAATGGGTAAAATATCCAAAAAATCCTGACGTTCGATTGATTCAAAATATGAAAGTTAGAATTGAATCAGTGAGGGAAAAAGACACTGCTGATAGTTCAGTGCAAAAAAACGTCAGGGCTCCAATCATACTCAAAAATACTGTGGGATAATGTGGGAGTGGGTGTATGGCAGGATGCGTCATATGCGCTTTTAACCACCTTTCGAGCATGTGCACATTCGATAGGAACTCGGTAGCAAAATGCATTAAATGCAAGGGGCAATATCCAGAAAATTACCGTGGATGTGAAGTGGCTAAAGAACTGAAAAATATAAGGAATCGTGCCAAAAAATTTGACCTAAACCGTAGAGACCCTGTTACGATCAATCGACAGATAAATCATGATCATATATGCGCAAGTTAGTCGAGGTCAGGAGGCAAAAACAAAAGATAACAACGACATGCATAAGTAGAGGCTCTAGAAAAAATTGATGAGTAGTCTGAGTTAAATAAACTGATTTTTGATGAACACTTATGCCAATGTATTTTCCAGTCTTCGAAACAAGAATTAAAGTCGCCTTCCGGGATGGCTTTCAGAGCGCGCAGCGATTCACGTTTTATCTCTTCTATCGTTTCAAAACGATTTCCTCACAGTGGTTTTGAGTTTCGGGAATAGCCAGAAGTCACACAGTGCTAAATCAGCCGAATATGATGGTTGTAGATTGCTATGGATCGAATTTTTGGCGAAAAAGTCATGAAGAACGAGTGCAGTGTGAGAAGGTGCATTATCGTGGTGCAAATACCAAGAATTTTCTGCCCACAATTCTGGTCTTTTCTTGCGAATAGCTTCATGCAAACGACGCATAACACTCAAATAATACTGTTTGTTGACGGTTTGGCTGGATGGAAGGAATTCTGAATGGACAACACCACGATAATCGATGAAAGCTGTCAACATGACCTTGATTTTCGATCGATTTTGGCGCAATACCTTTATACCACTTATGATGGTGTCCAAAAGCTATCTACAACATCCTTAACGCTTCTGCACCCGAAATTTCATTCCGGAAACAAAATTTAATGCAACTTCTTTGCTTAATATAATTAGACATTGTAAAAATCGCCGAATGCACTTTTAGCGGCGTAGAAAACCAAGCCAAAACTAATGAATGTTTTGACAAAAAATTTGTCACAAATGTTTATCACAATGCTGCCAACTTAGAAAAAAAATATTTATGATGTACGGTTTACCCGCGCGATTTAAATTGAAAACTGGGTTTACTTTTTGGGCACAGTAGTACGCTTAAGCTCCGAAACTCATTTCACATTTACAGATTTTACCATGCCACAATGAAGAATTAAAATTTGAAATTAATTCTAAGCAAGTTACAACTATCAAAATTCAAACAAAGGACAAAAAAATAAATTTGAATATCAACAATATATACTGTCCACCGGCAACCACAACATACATAACTTAAAAATGGTAGATTATGTTATGAAGAGCTGTTTAACAACATAGGGCGATGATTCGTTAACGTTTGTTATTAGCGGTGATTTCAATGCAAAAAACACCTACTGGGGTTCCAAAGTTTTAACACCAAAAGGGAGATAGCCGTTCGAGGCAGGAAAAATATTTAAATGCGACTTTCATTCTGGTTGCTCATCAACTAACTGGCCAACAGATTTAAACAAAACACCGGAACTTATAGATTTTTATGAAACAAAAGGTATATCTATTAACTACTTATATTGCGCATAGAGCTTATTTCGGATTAGTCTCCTGTTATTATGACAGTCAGTGAAAATATAATTAATAACGAAATCCCTGCTAGACTCTCTAATAGACCTTTTTCCTCCAAAAATGTTGACAGTAAATTCATCGAAGCCGTAGGGCAATAAACTAAGAATTATCGCTGTAAATTAAATAAATAAAAATTATCGTTTTAGGAAACAACCTTAAATCAATATAAAAACGTTTCTAAAGTTAAATCTACCGTAAACATTTAATTTTTTGGCCAAAAACACAGAAAACAAGAAATCAAGATGAGCTTTTCCGACGCCTTCTGCAATAAATTTACATCATTTGACGTTTGAGCAAAAAGGAATACTATTTGGAACTTTTTCGTGAACTGTTAGAGCAAAACATCGACCTTCAATTGCCAGTACACGTCGAAGAAGAAATAGAAAGGTTAATAGAATATAGAAAATATACAACAAGCTGCTTGGCAAAGTACTCCATTCATTCAGATGAAATTCAAATGTCTCGCTACATGAGCTAAAAGAGGAAATTAAAAATTTAAACATGAAAACAATTCCTGGATATGACTTAATAACTGGACAAATCATTAAAGAACTACCAAATAAACTAATATACGTTGCAAGGCAGTCGAAGGTGGCAGAGGTAATCATTAATCTGAAAGCCAAACAAAAAATGTAACGATAAAAGTCATTTAGACATATATCCATACTCCCAGCCAAATCGAAGATATTTGAAAAACTGCTCTTGAAAGAATGAAGCCCATACTGTTGCCTACTAATTAGATTTCAGAGAAAACCACCCGACTGTAGAGCAAGTTCATAAAATCACACGTATTATAGAACGTACACTGGAAACGAAAAAGCTATGCTCAAGCATTTTTCTGGCTGAAGCGCAAGCATATGATCGAGATTGACATAAAGGATTGGAGTACAAGCTAAAACGGGACAATATTATTAAACTCTGTGATCCTATACATAACAGATTGGTAGTTATGTGTAAGATACGAAGAGGAATTATCGGACCTGAAGCAAATTTCAGTAGGAGTATCGCAAGGTAGCGTCGCCAAGGTAATTGCCAAACATTCGAATTAATAAAAATGATATCGGGATTCTGTTAGTGTTGTACGTTTTGAAAACTACGGAATCAGGTGAAGCATCGCTCCAAATTCTACGGTGTAGCATCACAATGAGAGGAATCCGTCTCATATGAACCGGACATTGAACCATTTTCAATTTTAATTTCATAAAAGATTCCAACTATGCTTCTCCAATCTCGAATGTACGGTTTTTTTAACAACTCCTGCAACGGTTTCACAAACAACGAGAAATCTTGCCCACATTTTCTAAAATAAGAGCATATACCAACAAATCGTTGCATCTCTTTAACGTTACGCGGAATCGAGTACTCTTCAATCGCTTTAATATTTATAAAATTGGAACAAATTCCATCTCCGTCAACCGTATATCGCAGCTACTCAATCGTTTTATACAGAAAAGCATATTTGCTCAATCGAAGTTCCAATAAATTATCAGATAATCATTTTCAACATTTCAGGAAATATTAATAGATGTTCGGTAAATGTTCCGATAGCAATCAATAAATCGAGATTATCAAATTTTACTAGAATTTCCTAAAATTTTGCTGAGAGTTTAGTAAATCGGGATTTTCAATTTCTATTACTAGAATTTCCAAAAATTTTGCAGAAATATAGGTGAACCTAAATAGATGCCTCAAATGCGAAGACCTACGATACCAAATTAATATAGTCCCTATGAAAACCGAAAAATTTCGAATCCAGCCTTTCAGTAGAGCACAAACATTGAAGAATTGTTGGTACAGGTGTTCCCCTTCATTTCCTGTTTTAAACGTCCATTCTAAAACGTCCAAAAGATTATGAGAGAGAAATAGAGATTGAGTTATTAAATCCGCTTAAAATTCATATCGGTCCAATCGATACAGAACAATAAATTTTTTTATTGATGCATTTCCGGAGGAAACATTTAAATATGTACGATTGAAAAAGGTCTGGGGTCCACTGGACCTCATGTGTCATTTAAGGGTTAAAGATAATCCATGAAATATTTAAGATTTTTTTATTGATCATTTGCTGATTTTATAGCGCAAAGACGAAAACGACCCTGGTTCATGGAATTAAGGTGCCTAAAGTACCTTCATCGATTGAGGGTTAATTTAAAATTCGTTTTTTTTAAATGCGACTTTTAGTGTTATTCCCTTATGTCTTATTGCCACAGACTTATTCGTAAATTTAAGAATTTTATAAACTACCTAGTCTGTAACTTAATGAATTGCAAAACTGTGTTTTTTTCTAGATTTCCCTGAACTTTCTGAATTCATTTAAGTGCGTCTGAATTTACTGGAATTCTTTTTCTTAAAATTTCTTAAAAGTATCTTACTTAAAATACATATTTTGAATTTATCAAGATAAAACATTTATCTGGAATTATACAATAAAAAATAAAAAACTAGTCTAAACATTTCCTTAACTTGTCTGATAAGGATCTTAAAATGTCTGAATTTGACAAAATATATTTGTAAATTTAAATGATTTCTTCACTTTGTTTCTTCGAAAAAAGATAACGGTATGGCTGTGTCCAACACGTGTTGTGTTCAAAAAATATTAAGACACTATAATATGTACTTGCACAACAATATCTATACTTGATAGACAGACATATCACAGATAAATTGATGTAAGTAACATCGCTCGTCAATCCCAATTTATTCTTTCTCAATTTGATGTTTTTCTAGAAATTGAAAAATTACCACTCAACGATGTAATTACAAACAAAACACATAAATTCCATATGCCGAACATACATATATCTTATCTTTCAAATCCAACTTCTTAAACTAATTATGACAAATGACTTAATAATTAATAAGACATTTGATTAATTAATTCCCCGCAATTACTTCCATTAAAACTGGCGTACCAAACCCATAAGACTCACTTTCTTATCATACAAAATGTATATAAGAATGTCACAAAACTCTCGATTAGTAAATATTATGACAAAAACAAAAACGAAATCAACTTAATTATCTGTTTATGTTTTATGACATCCACATACAATTCTACTACTTACATATACCAAGAATTACATAAAAATTTGTTTTTGTTTTTCCTTCAGAAATTTTATAAGTCTCGAAATTATTTCCAAAAGTAAAACAATATTTTAAGAAGACAATAGAAAAATATTAGAAAATATAGTAAGTGGTTTTTAGAATTTTTTTTATTATATTTTCGACCATATGCGACGCCGAAATTTGACCTAAAATTTCGAAACACTAAAAATATGTTACCATTATTCTTCCGAGAGATCAAAGACATTACAAGTTTTCCTATACAATTGGTTTTATGTATAATATTTTGGTGATTCTTGGAAGCCAACATAAAAACTAATTTAACTCGAATACGAAATTGTTTTGTATATGCGTACACAGTATATAATACAGGGTGGTGGTTACATACATAAATTATAAATTTTACGCCACACATTAAAATTCTGATTTGTTTATAGCATAAAATTGATTCGTTTCTTACCTTTCCAGCAGCTTTTTTATAACGCCTTATTGATTCATGTATAAGTTCCCGCACCAGGAGTTCACCCGTACCGCATGGTACGACAACACGAACATCGCCAAAACACACTGTTACTTTCATTTTTATTTTTTTTTTTTTTATTACCAACCAAATAAAATTATAGTTTTCTATACGCTTTTAACCTTATTTTGTTGGATCAAAACTATAATTCTCACTATGCTATATTATATTGGAGCTTTTTTATTAAAGCTCAATTTTTTATTTTTTTTTTAATAATCACTATATAAATGTTTCACTTAAAACTATTATTTTAATGGGATGGAAATATTTTAATAAAATTAACATTTTTTCTTCATCATGATGTTATCGCGTTTTAATTGATGAAGAAGCATTTTAAAAATGTTTTGGGTTGCTTGCGTTTTGTGTTGAATGGCTGTAAAAAAAAAAAAAAAAATTTATTATTTAAGTATTTTGGAAGAAGTCTCAGTTTAATTATGTATTTAAAATATAATCTCTGTGTTTTAACAACATTCAAATATAATTCGCTAGAATAAAAACGATAATGAACATTTTGGATTTGGAACAAACATTGCTTCGTCAACTACTTATATGTTCCAATTTTTTAGGAAGGCCAAACGGTGCCAATAATTTATTATCTGATGAGATAATCCAAGTATCTAAGGGTGTTTTGTTCTCCTAATCAATCGGTAGACAAAGCCGCAAACTTCGCGACTGTTAAAACTTTTAAGATGAACTAAGTTTGGTGAGTCGCTCTTGACGGTATTTTTAGAAGTTTCTATTTTTTACAAGCAATACAGAAAATTTGCATGAGGTCATTCATATTAGAAACGATTGTTTTCGGGCCTGAATCACTCAAAAAATTTACCTTCTGCCTTTTAATGTTAGATGATATAGTGAAAATACGATTAAGATCTTAGTTCATCAGTTTGAAAAATAAATTTTAACATCGAATCTCTATTTGTTCCCCTTTTGACTAATGGAACACATTTGTGACCAATCACCAGAACTTTCAGGGAAACGGAACGTGACCTAGCAATGGACCTTTTTAATTTAGGGATACGAAGGTTTAGTGTTAAGTAGTAAACCTTGATAAGAGATGGCACAACTAAATGTATTGTCATTGTTTATATTAAACCATCAGTGAACTAATGTTAACATTTCAAGTCAGTATATTTGTTGGCTTAGCACTGAATCATTTTTGCGATTCTTTGAGAATGGAAAGAATCAACAAGCGATCATGTTTTTGCATGAGAAGCTTGTCTCAGCAAAGTTGAAGGCTACTATTAGTGTTCTGATACATTTACTGATTGTAAATGAGCCATTTTGATGAAGTGTTAAAATGTATATTGTTGAATTCAATTAAGACGTTTTTTTTTGTGAGTCAACTCATACATTTTAATGGACTACTTAAATAACGAACAAAAATTCTAGTCTATGGTAAAAGATAAATTCAATAGATTGTAAAGTTGACTCACACAAAAATTGTCTAAAGTGAATTCAACCATTACTTTTAACACTCCGTTCATGTTTCTTTGGAAATTTTGTTGTAACTGTGGCTTCATAAATGCATCCGCCAGCTGTTTCTCACTCTGCACGTAACTATGAAGGGGAGTGAGCATCAGCGTAACCTTCCAATATGAAAGCATTTTATTCCATCCTTCCATATATGATTCCGTAATTCAACATCCAAAACGGCTAACTTCTCTCACCAACGATCCAACCGCCAGTCTATCTCTGAAAAGTGGCTCATTCATTTAACATAAAAAGCGATACTGCCACAGGTCAATTCAAATGCATTATATAACTTCTGGATCAATGCATCCAGCGCTTCTCTGTTATTGGATAATGCCATCATCACTGATGATCCGTGAAAGACACAATTATTAGCTTCTTAGTCAAATATCGTTTGCACCTTCAACCTTGATGCTTGTTAAGACCATACAAGCTTTTCTTGAGTCGACAAATTTTCCATGGTTGGCATACCACTGCCCTACACATATATTTCTTCTTCGAGGTCACCACTGGAAAAAGCCGCCTTGATGTCAAACTGCACCATTTCCATATTTTCAGTGGCAGAAGTTACCAAAATTGTCCGAACTGAATCATACCGGACCACTGGCGAAAACGTTTGACCATAATCGATGCCAGTGTTGTGAATAACATTTTGCCACCGATCTCGCCTTGTACTTGGGTTGACCAGTGTTTGGTCGTATTTTCAACTTGAAGACCCATTTACAACCAACAATATTACGATCATTTAGCCTGTCGGCCAAACATCATGTGGCATTCTCCTCATTGTCAGACTCATCTGATTTAATTGCCCCCGTGTACGTCAATGGCTCGTCAACTAATATCGAGTTACCAAATTTATCTGATTAACGAATTCGCTGGATTTAACCCAGCAATGCACCTATCAGTCTTACACAAAATTTTCGTTGAACGTCACATCGAAACTGATGGAAACCTCTTTCGACTCCACAATATGAAGAGGCGGTGGTGCAAATCTATCTAAACCAAAAACCTTCACGTGACCCAATAGCGATTTACCCCAATCCACAATTCATATGATGTCGTCTCTGGATTTTGTGTACTGCATGACCGATTCCAAATATAGACAGAGGCCGTTGACAATCAACATTATACGCTCCGAGCCAATTTTTGAATCATGCGATTCTGTTCAGGCATATTCGATGTAATGCTTCACAAATAATGCCTTTCTTCGATGTGGCCTTGCCATCTCGCTGCAACCATTTCTGATTTTCAGCCACTTCAATTATCATTACAGTTTCATGATTCACCACGTCCAGCTAAAACTGTGCACGCAAGTCTGAAATTCGTTTCAACCAAACGATGATTCAGAAAAATGTGCTTCGTTGATTTAGACGACATTATGTCATACATGAAAAACATATGTATAATTTGATTTGAGTGTATCGTTTTCCTTTGTAGTTTTGTTAACCTACATAATCTGGCGCAATGCAACCGCATGTCCTGGGCCCCATAACCTTTTGTAATTTCAGCACAAAAAATTACAAAATGAAGATTGTCTAGGAATGAGGAAAAAACCTCTTCCAGATTTTAGCGGGCCTATAACTCAAACAATTCAGACAGTTAAATCCGACAATTTCTCATTTAGAAGGCAAAGCGTTTCCATAAGTATGTTAGAGGTAGCCAATAAGCTCAAAGCTATCCTATTGATTCCCTCTTAATTACTTCAAAACGTTTAATTCAGAATTTAAAAACAGAAATAGATAAGTTAAAAGATAAAATATCAAAGCTCCAACTAAGCTCCCACGATCTTTTAAATATAGCAGCAACAAAGGAGCAGAACTAACAAATAAATCTGGTAATACAATCATGAGTTTGGTGCACGAAAATACAGGTTGGTTGAAAAGTATTGAAAGAGACAACTATTAACCAGTAGAGGAATTAAAATGTATACGCCATTTTAATATATTTCATCTTTCGTTTGAACACAATGGCAATTTATTCTTTGTTTACAAGCCATTAGAAGTTGACGTGTCAGTGTATTCGTTTACAATAGAAAAAACCGAATATCGTGGAGTGAAAAAATTCTTTGTTTTTTAAGGTTTATCAGCAACAGAAATTCATACAAAAATGGTAAAAGTGTTTAAGGAATCTGCTCCTTCATTTCCAACTGTTCATCGATGGGTTTTAGAGTTTAAACGTGGTCGTCCAAAAAGTGCTACAACACCACCAGAAAGCATTGAGCAAGTGAATAATATTGTTTGTGAAGATCCAAGTTTGACTAAGCGTGAATCTGCTGACACCATAGGCATCTCGGACGAATGAGTACTCCATATTTTACATGGTGCCGCATTCGTTAACAATTCAACAAAAACTGAATCGAAAACAAATTTCTCAGCGTAATTTGAAGCGTTTTAAGCAGAATAAAACCGATTTTGTGCATAGATTTATAACTATGGATGAGACTTGGATCTACCACCATGGTCCTAAACTGAAACAAGAACGTTTACAGTGGACTGAAGCTGGTTGTTCGGCTCCAAAACAGGTGAAGTCAGAACGATCGGCGAAAAAGGTCATGGCATCAGATTTTTGGGATGCAAAAGGAATTTTGTTGATTGATTATCTTAAAAAAGGTAAAACAGTTAATTCTGAGTATTATTGCAACCTTTTGAACCAATAATTTTTGCAATAATTTTTCATCAAGACAATGCACGTGTTCACACGAATCTTTTGACGATGGCTAAATTAAACGAATTAAAGTACGAATTGCTTAAACACCCACCGTATTCACCATATTTGGCTCCCAGCGATTACTATCTCTTCAGAAGCCTGAAACAATTCCTTCGTGAAAAGCGTTTTTCGTCGAATGAAGAAGCTATTGCAGCCGTGGAATAGCATTTCGCAGAGCTTCCGGAAAATCATTACAGAGATGGAATAAAATTATTGGAGAATCATTGGAATAAGTGTATTGAAGTTGAGGGAGATTATATTGAATAAAAAAAAACAATTTCATTAAAAAGTTCTCATTCTTTCAATTTTTGCTTTCAATACTTTTCAACCAACCTGTATCCACAAACAACCAATCAAAATTTATTAAACCGTTTAAACTGAAGAAGACAACTGAAGATAATTAAGATTTGTGCATTTTTAACATTGTTTTATGAGCCTAATACGGGTACTATTAATGTTTTTCAATTTTTTGGGATTTAAATGCTCGTCAAAACTGCTTACACCGCCCCAGTTACCTGGCACTAATCTTTAAATAAATTTAAGGACTGAATTTGAAAACAGACTTCACAAATAAAAAGTAACAAAAGCAGCCTAACCCTAAATAAAAAATAAAATTATCAAGCGATTAATAAAAAATAAAAATTAAATTTTTTAATTTACTGATCGTGTCGGAAATGTCTATAAAATTATCGATAGTTCAGTAATTAAATTTTAACTCTAAAGTAAATCCATCAAATTGGTAATAGGTATCCATTGGGAACGTCCTTCAGACAACAGTTTTTTCAATAATTGTTTACAAAAAATTGAGAGCATTTATTGCAATGAATCAAATTCCAATAATAATTGTTTTGTTTGACAGTTTTTTGCCAGCCTATTTTAATTGCAAAAACTAACAAAATATTGCGCATAGAGGGTATTGCTGCTGGGAATTCCTGGATAAAATTCGCGCGTAAACAGATACATCATACATTTATATAAACCATTCTGTTTTCTATTTTGATCATAAACCCCTGGATTTTTTAATTTTCTTTATTGAAACAGTATTTTGTTGGGTAAAATAATCCCTAAATTTTTCGAAATTGTTTGATTCAATTTCATTAATTTTTTTGACTGATTTTAAAATTTCTTTATGATGCACTTTAATCTCAAAATTCATCTTTATGTCAAATGAATAGCTACAAACGATCGAAAAACGCATATATGTATAAGGAATTTACTAATAAATTATTTAAAACACAGTTTTGAAAATGTCTCTATATAATCTCAGTGATAGTTATATGATGGGTTCAAGAGGATTTGGTGAACAACTGAAGTATGCGCTTAAGACCGAAACACCCTTCATTTTGTTACAACAGCCGTATGTAATATTTCGATGCAACTTCTATCTTAATCGTAAGATTTTGCTGAACAGTCAACAATATTTATGGTAAAGTTTTTTTTACTGCTAGCTTCTTAGCTAAAAATCTGTAGACGGGGCTTGTGCTGCTAAAGACGCTGTGACCTACACTCGCAATCGCAACGAATAAAATTGTAATTATTAATTTAAAATTCTGCGACGTCTTATTTACTGTACTGCTACTGGTAATTATAATAATTTGGTTCTTAAGTAATCCCAACTTACGTTGATAGACAGTGTAACTATTGTCAAACGTAGCAAGATTTGTATTAATCTGAATATTAAGTTTATTATCCATTACGGTAATAACACCTAATTATCCAAATCGACTCTACAACATGGCATCTATCAAAATTGATATTCAGTTTTTCCGCTGCTATAACCTTTTTAATATTATCGACATCAACTGCAATAATTGTTCCGACCTTTTTGCGTATTTCTTCTGTTGTAAGTTATCACTACCTTACCGGACCCTAAGCTAAAAAGGGGTTTTATTGCTTTAAAGCTGAGCTAATTTCTGCGCTTTCTAATTTGTCGGACATTCCTAAAATTTTAACTCTTGAATTTAGCTCCATTGGTAGTTTAATTTCGTAAACTTTGCGGATTAGTTAAGCGGACTACATCTTGGTTTGTTTTTTTTACTCTCTGAAATTTATTGGTTGCAACAATACTTGTTTAGTTTGATACTGGATTACACAAGTGATGTGAATGACATTATTCACTTTTGGCTTTTCTATTTCTTCTTCATGCCTTTCGATCTCCTCTAATTCTACAAAGTGATTCTTTTTTTTTTTTGACTCCTCATAAATGGTCCCTTCCTCTTGGTTTTGACATACCAAACAAACATATCCTTGCAAAAGGGGCAATCTTTGAATAATTTGACAAAACTGTACACCGTAACACTTTGTAAATTACAACTGTATGCTCCAAAATTAATTAATCAGAAATGAAATAATATTCTACAAACAATACTGGGTCATGACTATCAGAAGCAAGAGTAAATGCAATGGTTAGTGAACCGGTAAAATTGGATTAAGAAACAATGTCTATCGGTGCAAATCGCTTTTGTATAAAATAAAAACCATATGAGATTATTCAAAATGTTTGGTTGGCACAATAAAAGCAATGTTACTATTTTACAATACATTTCGGTTTATCAAGCAATCGCATAGTTTCGATAAAATTTTTTGCTTTGAAAATTTATCACATTAATTAGTTAAATAGTAATAAAATATTGCTAATTGGGAATAATTTTATATTTTGTGTTGTGTGTGTGTGTTGTGGGTTGACGAGTGGCGCTCGATGGAGAAGGACGTTTATTTGTCTTTCTCCGGAAATTTAATTTAATTTGGTTGGTTGGCAATTTGTTTATTTGATGTCAATTTTTTTTTTTAATTAGTGGTGTTTATGATATGTGAATATTCTGTGATTCATTTTGTTAAAATCTCGTGCGGAGTTGCTAGACTCCCATCGGGCGCGTCCCCAGGTGGCGGATAGGGGAAAACTCTTACTGACTTGTCGGGCGGGTAAATGGGAAATAAAATACCATTCGCGGACCAAAACTAGCTAAGGGTGGTTCCCTGAAAATAATAACCAATATGGGGGACTCGAAACGAGATAACCTTACGGCGCAGGGAATCGGATACCCAGTGCCGGCGACTTTGAGGGGTGAGAAAGCGGGCTCCCAGTCGTCGATATCCAATGACCGCAATACTTCAGAGCTGATGAACTCTGACCCATTTGGAAGAAGTTCCATAGTGCAAAGATCACCAACATCATTAGCTAGAACAGTTGAGATAGAAAATGCAGAACTACGCAGACAACTATGTAACATTGAAAAAATTACGTCGGATTTAATGAACGAAGTAAAATCTCTTAAGTTAGAAAATGAGAAACTGAAAAATTCTTTACAATCAAAGGAACCTGAGGAACAGGATGCTTCAGTTTTCCATGAGAGAAATGCTTTGCAACCCAAGAAGCCAGAAGAACAGTGTGCTACAGAGTACCACACTGACGAAGAAGAATTAAGAGAAGAAACTGACTGGATCTTAAAAAAGAACAGGAAGAAAAGACCTGCGAAAAAACGGAAGGCAGAATCTTCTCCAGAGATTGTAGCTTCAAGCCACACTTCAATAACTGCTGTATTAAATCAAAATCAGCAAAATGTACCAGCTCAGGAAAACCAAACTGCCAAAATTAAGGAAAAGGCTCCACCACCAATCAACATTATTGGCGTAACTGAATATAGTACTATCCAATCGTTAATGAAATCGGTGACTACAAAAGATTACAGAGTTGTAGCACTGAACAACAATATTTGGAAAATCAATACAACAGATATTGAAAGTTATAGAGCCTTGGCTTCAAAGCTGACAGATGACGGCAAGGAATGGTACACATATGAGGACAAAAATGATCGTCCGATTAAAGTGATGGCCAGAGGTCTTCATCCAACCTGTGCAAAGCAGGATATAATGGAAGACCTTAAACACCAAGGCTTCAAAATAGAGGATGCGGTAAATATCCTAAAGAAAGAAAAAACTGTAACTGATCAAGGGATTAAAATGAATAAAAGGGGGCTCCCATTGTTTATGCTTACTTTTAATAGCACGGAAAAAGTGGAAAAAATTTTCAATATTAGGGCAATCCTTAACATGAGAGTTCGAATAGAAGCGTTAAGAAAATCCACAGGCTTGATACCTCAGTGTAAGAAATGCCAAGGATATAATCACACGCAGAAATATTGCAAACGAGAGCCTAGATGCGTGAAATGTTCGGGAAAACATCTCGCCCAAGATTGTAGGTTCACAAAAGCTACGCCTCCAAAATGTGTAAACTGTAATGGAGAGCATCCCGCTAATTATAGAGGATGTGAAGTAGCCAGGGAACTTCAAAATCTGAGAAATAAAAAACAACAAGGCCCGCTAAACCGTGGGATGTTCAATAATAAGACAATATCTAAAAATCCAGTGGTAGAACTACCACTAACAAGTGCAATAGCAGGCCGAAAAACATACTCCCAGATTGTACAACAGCGGGAAGTAGTAAGTAACAACGAAGACGGTCAAAGCCTAATTCTTGAAAAATTTTTAAAGAATATAGAAGCATTAAACTTAAGGCTACTAAAACAAGAAAGAAGCCTGGACGCTTTAAATAAGCGGTTAAATAAGCAAGAAACAGTGAATGAAATCACTTCTATGATGTACTAATCTATGAAGATGAATAACACATTCAGAATCGCCAATTGGAATGCAAATGGGCTGTTGCAACAAATTCCAGAGTTAGAAATTTTCCTAAATATAGAAAAGATAGATATATGCCTAATTTCAGAATCTCATTTGACAAAAGATTCATTCGTTAGAATTCGAGGATACCAGTGCTATCACGCCATCCACCCGTCAGGAAAAGCGAGAGGAGGTTCAACCATATTTGTGAAGGAAAACATCAAACATTACGAAGGAGTAAAAATTGAAGAAGAAATTATGCAAGTAGCCACCATTAATGTTCGAATAAATAGTCAAAAGGTAATCAACATATCTTCAATATATTGCCCTCCACGTTATAATCTGACTAAAGAAAACTATGTTACGTTACTCAAATCGCTCGGTTTTAACTTCATAATCGGAGGCGATTTTAATGCTAAAAATACATATTGGGGATCAAGGCTAACAACCCATAAGGGTAAGGAGCTATTTGCAGCTGGTCGGGCACTAAACTGCGAGTTCCTGTCTGGAGGTAAACCAACATATTGGCCAGCGGATACAAATAAGATACCAGATTTGATAGATTTCTTTGTAACAAAAGGGATATCTGTAAACTACGTATTACTCGAAAACAGTGAAGGAATTTCATCTGACCACACACCTGTCATTATGACACTCAGTGATACCATTATCAAAAAAGAAAATTTACCTAGGTTAACAAATAATAAAACAAACTGGGACCTCTTCCGGAAAATAGTCGAAGACAATACGGAACTACAAGTACCAATTAAAACTCCGGCAGAACTTGAGGTTCAATTGGAGCTGCTGAACAACAGTATTCTGCAAGCAGCATGGCAGAGTACTCCTCCTACATGTAATCAAACGGAAAGTTACATCAACTACCCAGTAGAAGTGAGAGATCTGGTTAGAGAAAAGCGGAAAGCTCGAAAAATCTGGCAGAGGAATCGAGCACCACAAAGCAAATCACGACTTAATTATTTAAGCAACAAATTAAAAATGCTTATCAAAGAAGTCAAGAACAAATCTTTTAATGAATACCTGGCTGGCCTTTCTGGCAACAAAGACACTAATTACTCCCTTTGGAAAGCAACTAAAGGTCTTAAAAGGCCTAAAGTACAAATAGCTCCTATCAAGAATGACGATGGAACTTGGGCTAGAAGTGCCAAAGAAAAAGCTGCATTGTTTGCAGACTATCTTGAAAACACATTTCAACCCCTCCCAAGGCAAACAGCTGAAGAAAATATAATTTCAGTAAATAAAGTGGATAACCTAAACATAAAACCTGTAACACTACAAGAGCTAAAAGATGAAATTAAAAACAACTTAAGTTCAAAAAAATCCCCTGGTTATGATTTAATCACTGGACTTATAGTTAAAACTCTCCCAGAAAAAGGAGTACGAAAATTACTGCAAGTAATCAATGCAGACAGAAAACTCATTCCTCCTCACCAATTTGGATTTATAGAGAGACACTCTACCATAGATCAAGTGCATAGAATCACAGATCTAATTGAAGATGCTCTGGAAAATAAAAAAATATGCTCAAGTGTATTCTTGGACGTATCTCAAGCCTTTGACAAAGTATGGCACCGAGGCCTGGAATATAAACTACACAGAGATCTGCCGAAGCAGTTTTACCTGATTTTAAAGTCATATCTAGCTGATCGACGCTTTCGTGTGAAACATGAAGAGGAATACTCCGAATTAAAGAAAATATCGGCGGGAGTTCCACAAGGGAGTGTTCTGGGGCCGATACTCTATATACTTTATACGCGAGACGTGCCAAGCACAAAAGGAACAAATATTGCAACATTTGCGGATGATACTGCAATCTTGGCAACTGGAAACAACATAGAGGAGTCAACCAGCAAATTACAAAACGCTGCTAATTCATTGAGTAATTGGACGAAGAAATGGCGCCTTCAACTCAACGAAACTAAATCTGTACATATAAACTTTACCAACAAAAATGTTAATTGGTTACATGTTCGACTGAATTCACAACTTATTCCACATGCAAACACGGCAAAATATTTAGGAATGACCCTTGATGCTAAACTCAAGTGGAAAGAGCATGTTAAAAAGAAAAAAGAAGAGTTAAACATCAAATATAGAAAAATGTATTGGCTCATAGGAAGGAACTTTGAGCAATGGTTACATAATAAACTGCTATTATATCGGCAGATATTGAAACCTGTATGGACGTATGGTATACAGCTATGGGGCTGTACCAAGAAAACTAACGTAAAAGTAATTCAAACTTTTCAAAATAAAGTCTTGCGTAGTATGGTCAACGCACCATGGTATATAAGGAATGATAACCTTCATAAGGATCTAAAGATGGAGTACGTCAGTGAAGAAATTAAGAAATATGCTAGGAAACACGTACAGCGCCTCAGTCAACATGAAAATGCGGATTTGCGTCGTATGCTGAACAACCAAAATCCAGTAAGACGGCTTCGAAGAACGAAGCCCTTAGAACTAGGACAGATAAATTAATGAAGTATCCAACCTGGAGCTAACCGATGGGTTATTCTCCTCAAACAGTTAACATCATTTAATATAGATAAATTACTAGATGAAATTGTATTCAGTTGTAATATTTGTTAAATAAAAAAAAAAAATAAAAAATAAAAAATTTTGTTAAAATGCAAAGCAAGTAAAAAATATGTTTGGACAGTTTTAAACAATTCATTCATAACATTTTTCATTGGAGCAAGGTAATAAAGTATCAGATTTCTAAAATAAAATGGATCTGAATTTAAATTTAAATATTTTCCTCTAACAGCAACTTTACCAACATTTAGTTGAACAAAATGTGGATTTAAAATTTTAATTAAGTTTTCTGAGCCAAATCATAATGTTTGTGGTAATTGTTTTGTCACATATGGTACTAATAAGAATATACTTCTTAATTATTGATTATTGATGGACACCTCTAAGCTGTTTTTATTTAACGGGTTCCATTAATTTGAACTGTTTTACAGTGGACTTTTAAGCACTATGGAACAATAAGTAAAATCCATTTTAAATTTAAATAAATTTATAAATTTTGTAAGTGATTGATATAAATGTTCCCCTGCTTAGTCAATGTTGACCCTTTTTCTCCAGGAAACGAGATACACCGCTATTCATTCAATTTGAACCTGAAAACCACATTGTTTACGAGGGATTTCACCCTACACTTTGACGATAATTAAGATAACAATCATTACCCTCAAATTACTCAGCTAAGTTTATTTAATGTCCACGAGTGATACCACTTTGAAATTTTACTCGATTAATCTGGAAACGAGATACACCTTAACACTGCAAAATACCCATTTTAATTTTAACGTTCTGGCTCAACCAACCGGTGGTTGCTTTGGAGAAACCCGACAAATATCTAATGTTAGTGTATCAAATTCCCTGTGATGTCAACTGTACTTAGTCGATTGCTATAGTAGAAGGAAAATTTACTTACAACTTTAAGCTTTATCTTACCAATTTTAACACATAATTTTCCGATTTGACTTAAGACCATTAAGTAACTTAAATTCATTTCACAATTAATCCACAGATTTATATCTCGAAGCAACTTAAAATTACCACTCATGCTGGTACCCAGAATCAGACATGTTTTATTCCAGCCAGTGGCTGTGGCAGGTATCTTCACTAGATTCCACTAATTTACACCTCTGTACCGGTACCCACTATGACAGTATTCCTATCAGAGCATCCAATGTCAATTATCACGCAACGTACGTATAACCAAACCATAATTCATACAATCTTATTGAGGAGCCTCAATTAGTTCAGCCCCCCAATGTCTAAAGCAAAAATTCCCCCTTTTGTATTGTGACATTGTCACTTGGGATACTCGAAATGACCCGCTTAAACGGGACATCATTAATGAAACTTTAGAGACAAATTCCGTTGTTATATGCAGTGCTCAGGAAACCAACACGAGCACCAGTTCCTGTCCCACTAAAAATTAAATATGGTACTTTACGAATGATCCGAAGGCCGAAGAGGTATGTCCATTTTATTAAAAAAAATTCATTCTTACAAGTCAAGTCAAACACCACAATGAAAATGGGCGCTAGTAACTTTGAATATGGGAACTAGCAACGTTTGGCAGGTAATTGTACGTTGTATCAAACTCGCCGCACAACAAACTTTGTCTAAACGAGCTTCTCTGACACCACCAACTAGACGTGCTCTAGTTCGCTTCAAGACCGCCAAAAACACGTCAAATTCTTGATAAAGAATGGCGCACTGAACATCGCATATCCATCCTCTTCCTTGATTTCGCCAATTCAATTGATGCCGTAAGGCTAGATATAATATCCAGAATAAGACTCGGCTTTTTTCCAGAATATAGTAAGTTCCTGCTTTTCCAAAATATTTTTAAAGAATTTCTCTAAATTTTTTTCCAGAATATGTCTCGGCTCATTTCCAGAATATTTATCGCGCGTCAGGATTTGGTTGCGTTAGAATTTTGTTGAATCAGGATTTTACTTAGACGAGTATTTATCGGATCAAGATATCATACAGTCGGGATTTTGTGGAGTGAGATTTTATTACTCCGGATTTTCTAAATCGGAATTAACTACCATACCATATCCAGGTGTCTGCAGTTAACTGAACTATCCGCATCTGTTTTGGGGACATATTTGCATTAAATGATACAGTGTAATTACTAGCATAGTAAAGAAGAACAAGAGAGTTAAACAGAGATGTCCATTTTTTTTTTCACATCGACTATTCAACTTCCTCAGTATACTTATTTATATTTCTAATATAAGTAGTTTGTTACGATATTAATTAGTGTTGTTTTACTTAACTTAGAAAGAGACTTTCTTTAAGAGTATGATCCCAGATTATAGCTAATGTACCGAAGAATTGGTGCCATGAGAAACGCTTTCACCGTCTTAGAGTGAAATGACAAAAGATTATAGGTGACTCATCAAGCGGAGATACCTTGGTAGAGGACTAAGTATGAGTCACTCAATTGTCATTGTGCTTGGGCAATACATATATTCATGCCGATAAGCGGTTTATCAAATATCAGAACATTCACTTCATTTTCAAAACGTTTTAGAAACCTTATTAATGCTTACAAAATCGACCACCAGGCGTTCTGATTTTAGGCTTTGGTGGGTTATTTTATTTTGTAAAAATGAAAAATTGTATACTCTGGAAATGTTTTAATATGGCTTATTTCAGATTATTCGAGTTTCTTGAATTTTGACACTGAGTTGCAACAAATGTTACGAATTACAGATATATCGGGATTTTCGAGATGCGACGTTTGAACATTATACAAAATTTTATAGATGTTGCAATATTATTCAAAATTTTCGATATTAAGTATTCGAGTTTGTTTGCATTGAATTAAGCGTGGCTTAATAAATATGTGAAATTCAAAAATTCGAAGGTTTTGGTTGAATGTAGATTTTAGTCAAAATTATCTACTGGCAGTTATTTTTAGGAGAATTATCTTTTTTTGCTTATGAATTGATTAACATTGAGGTTGTTGAAAACGATTCTACAATTCTAAATTTATTCGAGAGTTTCTCAAATATTCGATTTTTTCGAGTTCATTCGAGTCTGTTCGAGTTTCTTGATATAAATTACTCTAAAATTTGTAAAGTGTTGTACAGAATTACAGTGATACATCGAGATTTTCGAAATTTTAAGGGATTTTCGAGGGCTTAAACTTTTAAGCTTAGTTATTTCATATTTGCTTGGCGTTGAATATCATATATTAGAAATTGTTTGAGATTTTCTTTTTTTTTGAGATTATTGGAGATTTTCGGTATTATTCGGATTTAGCTTGAAGTTGGATTAAGCATAGCGCAGACATGACCATTGACCTTACTGAGATGAGATTCTCGAAATTCGAGATTTTGAGATTTTTGGATTAATTAGTTTAGATTTCCGAAATTGAACATCAAAGAACATCGAAGTTCTAGCATGAAGTTATTCGAGAATCTTAATGATTTCTTAATTTTTTAAGATTATTGTAGGATTCTACAACGATTCCCGAACTTTTTCGGGAATATTCGAAATATGTTGTGAATAATCGTGTTTTTCATGTCATAAGTGAACTTTACATCATCATTATTTACAAACGTGCACAATCATTTTAATGTACTTAACATTGTTGTGTACGTTTGAAAAATAATGACGGAGTAATAACGTAAAAATTTTGGACGTAATGGTGTTCTCGGTAATGTTAATATTGATCGTGGGAAGTTCGCTATAGAATCAGCTTTTCGTCAATATTTACTATATTGTTTGATGCTTTACTATGAATTGTTTTGCTTATTGGTTAGACCATTTAAATATTTTTCAGTCATTTACATTCATTTTTATGCATCGAATCTAAAACTTTTGTTCATCAATTGTCAACTTGACCCACCCAAGATTTCGTAAGCAACAAACTCAACCAAAAAAGTAAAGTTGTTGTTGGAACAATAATTTTAAACCAATTAAAAAAAAAATTGTATTTTAATCAGTTGGTTAAGATATTGATTTTTTTTATTGAATATTAAACCAAAATCAAAAAACAAAAGAGAGCTTTTATATTCTAAATATTGCTAAAATTTTGGTAGAAGAAATACAAATAACATCATTTTCTCTCATATATAATATTCTAGCTTGCATGCACAATTCAAATTGCTTTTTCTCTATTAAAACCGCTAAAAGCAAGTTTTTGCTTGTGTATGATGAATGAAAATGCGGACGAAAAAAGTATGTTGCCTTAAAATTGTTGACGATTATTGAATTTGAAAAATAAATGAAGATAACGAGATAAAGGGCTGGTTACCGATTGCTCAAAGCGTTGATGGGAAAATAACCAAACACAATTATGATTTTTGTGTTTATTGGTATTGAGGATTCCGCATTTCTTTACGCACGCAAGGCATGCATTGCATTCTTGGAGAAGCCGCCTCTGATTTTTAATTAATATTAGGAGGAGCAAACAAATTACTAGGCTGTATCAAATCCTGTGTTTCTTTTTGTTAGAAACTTACTATGGAAATTGGGGTACATATTTTAAAGAATACATATTCGGACATCAGAAATCACTCACACATTCGTAGCGCTCAGAAAAGTAGTAAAACACCTTTCCATAGAACACTCTGTATTGTAGTGATCTAAAAGACGAAATTAGAAAAGGAGCAATAAATGATCGTGTGATTTTGAATACAGCAATTGATTGCTTAATTTAAAATGGGGGATCTATAATCTACGGGAAATTGAAATGAAGAACAAAAGAATTTTTGCCTTATTGGACACATCAGTTTATTAATGGTCATTACAAGTGTTATATCTCGCACTGTATCTGTTGCTCATATTGTATTGTAAATTGTAGTAGATTAATGACAGGTTTTATTGCACGTACTCTAGTACGAAATGTTAACCATTTTGTGTGATAATAAAGCGAGGGGCTCTGTCTCTTATTTTGACTGCTGAACGATCAACATCTTTCATTATTAAAAACTCGGAATACAACATTGGTGACGAAGATTAAAGAGCGCTTCGAACAATTATTTAAAATCAATAGGGTAGAAGAAAAAAATAAGTTGTCGTTGTTTATTACTTTGATGGGCGCGGAGATGTCTAAAGAAACGTATGCGTACCTGTCACGCCTTTAGCTAAGTCGTGCGATTTTATTACAAAATTGTTAAAGTCGCATGTTAATCCGGAAAAATTTTTATCTTTGAACGATTCAAATTTAATAAACGGGATCAATCGGCGAACGAAACCATAGCTGAATATATAATAGAGATTAAACGGCTTACCAAAACTTGTTCGTTCGACTCATTTCTAAACACTGCCCTGAGAGATAGGCTTATTTGTGGGCTGGGAAGCGAATCTATTCAAAAGAAGCTTTTGTCAGAAGGAGCAGACCTTACCTTTGAAGAGACATGCAGGAAAGCTGTTAGTTTAGAATTAGCTACCGTAGAATCCAAAACCATTAGCGATAGTGCAGTTTCAAAAATTTGGAGTTCAACACAGAAACATCGTAATCCAAGTGTACCATCCAATTGTAATCAAGATGACGGAAGATTCAATAACAAACTATGCGATAAATGTGGTAGGAATCATAGCGATAAATTTTGTCCGGCCAAATATTGAGGGAATAAAAACAAAAACAATAATTTGGAAGAAGTAGAAAATACTTTGGAGAATCTAAATTTAATTGGAATAATTGCGTCTCAGAAAGCGGACCCACAAAAAATGCTATTGAAAATTAATGATGTTCAGATTTTGGTAGAAGTAGATACAGGGCGTGTTCAAGCGTCATGGAGGAAACTTATTTCTATAAATATTTTCCAAAAGCAAAATTAGAAAAAGAAGACATGAACTATCGTTCTGTAACTGGGAAAAAATTAGTAACACTGGGCAGATTCAAAGTGCTTGTCGAATATAAAGGTGTGAGTTATTCATTAACATTGGTTGTTATAAGAGCAAATCAATTATTTACATCACTTATTGGAAGGAACTGGTTAGTTAAGCTAATTCCAGACTGGCGTTTGACTTTCTAAAAAACAAATGAATTCATTAGAGGAATCGTTGGTATAGATAATAGAAGACACGTGGTAAAAGAACTAAAAATTAAGTTTCCGGTAGTATTTTCGAGTCCCAGTGAGCCGATCAAAGATATCGAGACTATAATAGTGTTGAAAGAAAATGCGAAACCTATATTTTGTAAACCTTACGCCTTAACCGGTGAAGTCAAAAGTCGAAGAAGAGCTTAAAATAGGATAAAGGATTACGAATTTGTGTTGATTTTAAAGTCAGTGTTAATAAGTGGGTAGAATTCGAACACTACCCTCTGCCTGCTATAGAAGATATCTTTGCAAGCTTGGCAAATTGTAAAGTATTTACGGTACTGCACTTAGCCGGAGCGTACCAACAGCTAAAAGTCGCAGAAAATTCCAGTTCTTTGTTCACTATTATTTCTCACCTTGGGCTATTTAAATTCACACGCTTAACCTATGGAATATCAAGTGCACCGACCATTTTTCAAAGCATGATGGATTAGATATTAAAAGGTATACCAAAAACCATGTGTTATTTGGATGATATCGTGATTGCTGGAAAGGATGTAGACGAATGTAAAACGCTTGTACACCGTGTATTATCAAAGTTGTCAGATTACAATATTCGAGTTAACTTGAATAAATGTTTGTTTTTTCAAAAGTAAGTGCAATATCTGGGGCACATTATATCAGAAGAGGGAATTTTACCAAGCCCAGAGATTATCGCCGCCATCGAAAAAGCTCCCGTTCCCAACAATGTAACAGACTATGAAGGGATTCGGCCGCCTCAACGATGCTCCTCCAAATAATCCGATCCGCCACAAGAGAACGCCAGACACGGTGACCGAGTGTGTATAGGTCCCTCTCAACGTCGTCCATCCATCGGGTAGGTGGTCCCCCACGAGGTCCTACTTTCGCTGGTGCCGACTCCAAGGCCTGTTTAGTGGTCCGATTTTGTGAACGTAGTACGTGCCCAAGCCATCTCAGCCTTGACGATTTTATGAATCCTATGATGTCGACTATATCGAGATCATTTCTGATCTCGTGATTCATTCGCATTCTGTACGTGGCTCCCTCTTTAATGGGACCGAGAATTCTTCTTATCATCTCACGCTCAGTTACAGCGATTTTCTGGATGTTTTGCGCTGTTAGTGTCCAAGACTCGCAAACGAAGGTGACAACTGGTCTTATCAGCGCCTTGTAGATGTCCAATTTTATTTTGCGCGATATATGAGGAGACTTGAAAATTTTGATATTGGCGTAAAATGCTCGGTAGCCTGCTGCGATCCTCGATGAAATGTCTACAGAAACGGAGTTTTGCTCAGTGATCAGTGATCCTAGGTATTTAAACTCATTCACCTTTTCATATTGAGTATCTTCTGAAATAAAGTCCCCACGAGTCTGCCTTCTCGCGGTCACCATGTATTTGGTCTTCGCTTCATTGATCTGAAGGCCTATTTGTTGGGCTGTTAATTCCAATGGGAGGAGGACCTCTTTCAGAGAGATGATGTTGCGACCCAGAATGCAAATATCGTCAGCGTATGCTAATAGCTGGGTTGATTTATAATACAGGCAGCTACGCTGCGCTATATTAAGCTGACGAATGACATACTCTAATGATAGATTGAATAGAGTTTGAGCTATTGGGTCTCCTTGCCGCACTCCAGATGTTATCTCGAAGGCATCCGAAATTTTGCCTTCTATTAGCACCTTACATATTGAGCCATCCATTAAAAGCTGGCACATTAAAACCAATTTTGACGGTATGCCCAGGTAGGACAATACGTTCCATAACGTATTCCTCTTAATGCTGTCGTACGCCTGTTGAAAGTCTATGAATAGACTGTGTACAGGGATGTCCTTTTCATAGCATTTCTCCAGCAAAATCCTCAGCGTCAAAGTTTGATCGGTCGTTGATCTATTTGGTCGAAAACCACATTGATAATCACCCAACATCCTCTCGCTATAAGTTGATAACTTTGCTGCGACTACGTTGGCCAAAACCTTGTAGCCTGGGTTCAGCAAAGCTATACCGCGGTAGTTGTTACAGTTCAATCGATCTCCCTTTTTATGAAGTGGACATATAAGAGCCGTCTTCCACTCTACTGGGATTTCTTCTCTAGACCAAATTGTTGATATTAGCTCAAACATGCGGCAGAACAGATAATCGCCGCCATATTTGAGCATTTCGTTGCAGATACCATCCTCACCAGGTGTCTTGCAATTTTTCATCTGCGATATCACGTTCCGCACTTCATCGTATGATGGAGGAGGTGGTGGTGTCATCTCGACGTTAATATCGTGTTGAAGCAAGAGAAGTTGTTGCTCGGGAGGTGGTGCCTGTTTATTTAAAAGCGAGGAGAAGTAATTTCGCCACACTTCGAGGACGGTTTTGGTGTCCATTTCCAACTCACCGGATTTGTTGCGAATAGCGCTGCTACATGGATGAAAGTCCGTAGCTAATTCTCTTATGCAACGATATCTATCTCTCAGGCTAGAATTTTGGATGTTGCGTGCCTGTTGTTCATGCCATTCCCGTTTTTTCCGTCTACATAGCCGATTAGCGATTCTCCTCGCAGTCATGTAAACGTTATGGGATTGCCTTGTTCTTTGCGATAGATCTCGTTGTCGTGCGCGATCTTTTTCCCGAATAGCACCAATACAATCATCATCAAACCAGAGATTTTTAGGCCTTGATGGATTTTGGCCTATGGTGAACTTTGAGGCATCGGTTACCGCCGTTTTGATAATGTCCCACTGTTCTTGAACGGAGTCAGGAAGTGGTTTATTTTCCAAGATTTCTGATACAGTCATCCCGAAGGTGGTTCTGGTAACTTGATCATTCAATGCCACAGTGTTCCAACGAGTGATGCGATGGAAGCGATGATTATATGTGGTTGATAGACGAAATTTTAATTCAGCAACTACCAGGAAATGGTCTGAATCAATGTTAGCTCCACGTTTAGTTTTGACGTTTTTAAGGCTAGAAAAATGTCTCTTGGACAAGAGGATGTGGTCGATTTGGTTGACCGTTGTCCCGTCGTTTGATTTCCATGTGGCTTTATGAATGCGCTTATGTGGGAAGTATGTGCTGGCAACCACCAAGTTGTACAGTAAAGCTAGCTCGATGGTGCGCATCCCGTTGTTGTTTGATGTATGGTGCAAGGAGTTTGGTCCAATAGTGCTTCGATATGTACTGCCAGCACTGCCAATTTGAGCATTGAAGTCGCCCAAAACAATTTTAATGTCATGTTGCGGAATTTTGCTCAGGACGGTTTCGAGCTGGTCGTAGAAAGCGCCTTTGATTTGATCAGGCTTCTCCTCGGTGGGGGCATAAATGTTCACAAATGTGATGTTAAAGTGACGTCCATGAAACCTGAGTCTACAAATCCGATTACTGACAGGCATGAAGTCAGTCACAAATTGACGGCATCGATTGCTAATCAAGAAACCGACGCCAAATTCATGTTTATCCATGTTATTGCTATGACAGAGTGTTAGCCCGAAGCGACTATAATCAGTGATGTCATTGCCGATTAGTCTTGTTTCCTGTAGCGCTACGAGGTCGAGTTTATACGTAGATGCTTGTTCGAAGAGTTGATGGAGGCTCTCCGGGCGGTTTAGGCTGAGTACGTTCCATGTTCCAAATTTAAAATCGTTCTCCTTATAACGTGTCCGAGGTCGTTGTTGTGAATCCAAAAATATCCGAGGCTCATGTTGAGGTTTCGTAACAAAAATTTTTTACAGGTTGGGCTGTTAACCCAACGCCAACCTTCTGTAGAAGGACCACAGCCCTCACACTTTAGCCTACTCCTTTAAGAGAGTAGTTTCTAGTGGCCACCACGAAGAGGCAGTGTGAGCACTTGCTGAAGTTGCATGCAGTTACGGCACATTAAGCGAGTCTTGTGTTTATCCCCCCGCATACACAGCAGCCTGACCACGCTATTATACCGACTAACCCAAAAAGAAGTCAAGTTTAATTGGAACAGAGCATGTGAGCAAGCATTCTGGAGATGTAAATAAATGTTGTCTAGCGATAATTTACTTTGTCATTCCGATCCCACAAAGGAGATTTGTTTGTCGTGTGATGCAAGTGCGTTCGGCATCGGTGCTGTTTTAACTCATTTAATAGATGGGTTTGAAAAACCAATAATCTATGCATCCGCAACATTAAATAGAGCAGAAAAGAACTACTCTCAACTAGAAAAGGAAGCGGTCGCCATAATATTTATTGTGAAGAAATTTCACAAATTTCTGTTTGGTCATACATTTTATATAATTACAGATCACCAACCATTGGCATCGCTTTTGAACTCAAAAAAAAGATTCCTAACACGGCTGCAAATCGAATACAACGATGGGCTATAATCTATGGGCTAAAAAGTGAAGGATTTGGTGGTGCCGGATGATTTATCAACGATGCCATTGGTAGACGAAAAAAGTGGTGATGTATATTTTAACTTGATCAAATCATTTTCTGATGATGATGTTATTCCCATGTCATACGAAGATGTTGCTCGAGAAATGAAAGTATTTGCAAATGTTCTAAGCACGTGGCGGTACAACGTTGATGAGAATTTGAAACCCTTTTTCATGCAACATGATGAATTATCAAACGAAAGCGCTTGTCTGAACTGATAACGCTTGTCTGAACTGTTCGTTAAGTACTTAAAGTTCTAATAAAAATTTACTTTTAGACTCGAAATCATTTTTAAATATTTACATCACACAATTGTATTGGGCAATAAACTTTTTATTTTATTTATTGAAAGAAATCGATTAATTACAATATATAAATAAATCATACATATGTAACGACATAGGTATGATTCCATTACAATAATTAAAAAAGTCATAAAATGTAAGTTAGAGTAATAAAAAAAAAATATTCATGCTAGCTAGGTACTTATATTTAAATTTTCAAGAATATGTGAAGAGTCCGTTTTGCCACATATTTATACTTTAAACACCTTAAGATGGAAGGCAAGTAACATTTTGGTAGTATGGAATGTGATCGTCATAATCTTAAGAGATGTTAAATACTTACTCCTCCTTTACAAAATGCTGTAAATTTATACTGAGTATTTAACAATTAAGGCTGGGAGTTTGCCCTCAGCCTTATAATTGTTGACTTTCGCACCCAAAGAGTAACAGAAGAATGAATTAATTCAAGGATAACAATAAAAATTATTTAAAAATTTTCAATTTCCATTTTTCTTGTTTCAACAATACAAGAAGACTAATTCCACTTGGATAGTTCAATGTCACTATACTTAGATAAAACCTTATTGCATGGAACTGATACAGTAAAACAGAAAGCTTCTCAACACCTCCCTTCCCCCCTAAGTGTTGTGTATCTATATCGCGCATAAATTTGAATAATGATAAATAATGTGGAAGTAAGTAAATACAAACGTATAATATGTAAGAAATTTTTTTTATCATAACTGATAACGATGATAATAAAACCGTATACATAATGGGAATGAATTTTAAATGAGTCAATCGAAGCACAATATTTATTCTTCTTAGACAAGTTTTGCAATAAAAAATAAAAATAAAAATCATCGTCTTCTTGTTCCAAAAATAAGTCTAATAAGTATCCCCATAAAAGTAACGTAATTAGATTTTGGAAGGTGAAAAGGCGCAGCATACATTCATTGAGACCTTGTACTGTTCTTACTCGTTTATATGTACACCGTAAAAAGTAATCAATAAGTTTTCTAATTTTATGTGCAATTTAATTAAGTGTTCATTTGTTTTTTTTTTTTATTAATATCTGCAATTTCCATTTATGCCAATTAAAAATGTAATGGTTTCTTAAGTATGTGTTGTGTATTTTTCTTTGGCTAACTAATCAAGAATTCCGAGTTTTATACATCTAACTATGTATGTAGATGTACATAGTTGTTTCCACTAGAGAAGCGACTCAAAATCAATAAATTTATGCGCGATTGTTATCGGTAATGCACATAAGTACTTACACAATATACAGATGGGTGATTTTTTAGAACGACAACAACAATATACGGGTAATTTGAAATGTCACACATTTCATTGGACGAGATTGGTATCGATATTAATGTGCAGTTATTTTGTTGAGTTTATTATTGATGATAAATTTACATACTCATCATTGGTTTTGTAATCAAATGTATTCACAATTATTAAGAATATATGTAGTATATAATTGTGTCATTGTGGTAACCGGGTACCATGTTTATAGTTATATCCAGTTCTCGGGAATTTCATAATTATTGATATTTAGTTTAAAAATAGATAAAAACTGCGCGCTCAATATTTTAATTCGATTTTAATTTGCCGGATCATCGAATATTTCCTATAAGCATTATTTTATTGACCTCCTCGTTTATTGAACCCGAAAATTTCTTGTACAAATTATAATAAGAAAAAAAAAAAAATAAATAAGTACATAATTGAAACAAACATAATAATTGACCTTCAAGTAAGTATGTGCCGATGTGTGTTCGCAAATTCAAAGCAAAATTTATTAGTTCACATGACATTGGTCGGTCGGAGTATATAGTGGAATAACTATACTTAAGTATTTATACAGAGAGTTGAAAGCTCTGCGGTATTTCTTCCGGCATTTGAATGTTAGATTTGCTGGGTAAATAACAGTAAATCGTTTTAATTAAGTCGAAAAATCAACAGGTTAAGTGATCTTGCCATCACTCTAATCTTTTTAATATATATTGTTATGATCTCATCAGAGCAATGTATTTATTTATAAACGACTTAAAAGTGTCCGTGATTCGTACTAATATTAGTATGCCGGCAGTTATATTAGGATTCGGTCTACATTAAACAAGAATTATTTACTTAACTTTACACAAACATTTCGATTTGGCGGGCATTTTTGACGAACAAGATGTCGAAACAGAAATACTCATAGGGTAGAATCTAGAATCGATTTATGAAATTGCACGTAAAATTTTGGAGCCTAAATTATTTAATCCAAAAATTTAATTATTTAAAATGGTGTTCGAAGGTTGGGCAAATTCTTCATCAGAGGCTGCCCTCAAAATGAAGCAATATTAGTGAGCCCAACTATTAAATCTTCATTATAGTACATTTTAATGAGGGTTTGAAATCATAAAATATGAAGGGCTGAAACCTAACAAAGAAATTTAACTCGACCCCCACATCAATTCCTAACTGAACCTCTTAGCTCAATCATCGGCTCATCTCAACTTCTAACTCAATAGCAACACTACACGAAACGCAATGAACCAACCCCCAATTCAACTTATTCAAATCAACCCTTAATCTAACCAATCAACCCCAAATGCATGTTTACTCAACTCCAACTCAATTTAGCTCGAACCAAATCTCAACCGCTTACTCAACTCCACACTCAACAGCCAACTCAGTCCCGAAATCAACTCGATTCGAAAGCTAGAACTCAACTCAAAACTACCCAAGCCAACTTTCAACTCAAGCCTCAATACAACCAAAAATAAATTCCTAACTTAGCCGCTGACTCCTCTCAACTCAATTCCACCTGAACTCCAACACAACTCCAAATGACCCTTAACTCGATCTGCAACCCCAAATTCACGCCCAACTTAACTCTTAACTCTCTTAAAACTTCATGCGTACATGAATGCAACTCAAGTTTACTCTAATTCAATCGTCAATACAAATCACAAAAAAAACTCCAGCTGAACTACTCACTAAATCCTAACCCTATCCCAATTCAACCGCAAACTCAACACCCAACTCAATCCTCAAGCATATATAAAAAATTGCTGAACTTCTCACTTAACCCAAATCCAAGCCCGACTCAACTGAAACCCAATTCAACCTACAAATGGAACCCAACTCAACCGCAAACTCTACGCCCAACTCAATTCCCAAACCATCATTTATAACAAATAGCCAACTGCTCACTAAACCCTAACCCAACCCCAACTTGACTCCAACTCAACCCTCAAATTTACCCTTAACTTAACCTTCAACTCAACTAGAGAATGCAATCCCGGGATCCGGTATTTTTTTCAAATCCAGGGATCCCGGTTTATTTGTCAATTCCGAAATCCCGATTCCCGGCGCAATCTCGGCATCTCGGTTGTTTTGTGAAATCCCGAAATCCCGATATTTTTGTCAATCACGAAATCCCCAAATCCATGTTTTTTTGTCAGTACCTTATACCCGGATTGCCTTATATATAATACCGGGATGCATTACCAGTGAAACCAGTATCGATTTGAAAGAATTACGCTGATACTTCGTCTCAGGAGCAGATATGTGGAAGAAACTTAGAAACAAGCTAGATCAATTATTACGAGCTGGTAGGGTTAAGTTGTGAAACCGGATGTTTTTTTTTCAATTAAGCTAAACCTGGAACAGAACTAGGAATAGAAAACGGATAAATCATTTCTCAATGAGCCACAAGGGTCTCTTCAGAGACATAAAGAAAACGGATTGGAGTGATCAACTATTGGATGTCATCACAAGAATCTACAGAAAAATCCTAGGTGAGCTAAGAGGGCAAATTGAATTACATCTTACAAGGTTTCTCATATTCAAGTAAAAAAATTTACAAACGTGGAATAGTCGAGGCAGTAAAGTAGCTATTACAATATGTATTATGTAAGGCCAGATTCTACTATTGTGTTGATGTGACCATCTATCCATTCGGCAGGAGGAATAATTTTATGGCAAATCGTACTTCGGAGATTAAAATAAAATGCCACGAACATTTTGGAATCAAACTCAGAGTATTTTATTAAAGAGTGGTGACTTTAAGGTAATGGGCCAGCATGGTTACACTAGGCTGAGTTTATAGGTTCTAAGTATTTAAATGACTGATTTAAAAAATACTTTCAGAGTCGGTGGCAGGTTCAAGAATTCAGATTGTCATTTCACTTGGCAAAATAATAATTCTGGATACCTGGGGGAAAAGCAACATAAGAAAATGAGTAGACAAGTACCGGAAATTCTGTTTTGTAAGTACTTAAAGTAATTAGTAATTTTCCAAGATATGTACTACAATGGACGCTTGAAAAACGATTCAACTACGAATTAGTCCTAACACTGATATTATCTGATGGGCAACGACAGTCAAATTTGGTTTGCTATACACCGTTGGTACATTTTGCCAATAACAATTTAAATCTATAATTAAACTCCTTGTTACATTGTATTTTATGTGCTTTCAAAAATACTATAAAGACAGATTTTGCTGAACTTTTGAAAACCAATTAACTGACAAACTTGCCAGTGCACTGGGAGATGTGAGATTGGCAAATGCTTCAATAAACTTAGAAATACCTTACTGCATAAGGTATAACGTTATAAGCGCACTGCGAAAAGTTGGTTGTGCCTGAGCCACAGAAAAAGATGGCAAAGATAAACACAAACACACAAAACTTAGAAATATAACGATTACATATTTCGTGCTTCGTGTATGAGGGGTCTTTTGGTTTTTTATTGGCCATCATATTTAATATTCATCTTTAGTTGTAGCACATCAGTTTGGTTTACGTTACAACATGACTCTAAAGTCATGTTAATTTTACGCTGGGACCGGCAACCAACGCAGTTGGTCAACTTATAGCACTTAAAAGTACTTAATCGTTGTCAGAAACCATTTCATGTGTTATCTTAGTCAATGTCAAAATGAAGTTTACTTCGTTAAAACATCTAAGCATCTTATTACGGATTACTACGGTGCTTGAGTCGATCAAACGGTGTGTGGAAAGAACCTTAAAATCATCCTGATTTAAGGTTTTCGTTAGACAGCAGCCTGAAAATGATTTTATATAGTCATCGGTGTAGTCTGTAACCGATTATCTTGAAACCGGCATCTTTAGCAGTTCTAGGCCTTGTTTGCCCGGAATTTGAAGAATTCTAGGGTTTATTGGAGAGTCAAATCAAGTTATGACCCATCTTACATTAAACTTAATGCTATTGATGTAGACGACGATGTACATCTGCTACATCGTTACAACAAACGAATAAGAGAACAGATTACAAATTATTGTGGCACTATAACTCGTAATGATTTTATTATTTTGTTTCGAACATACATACTTAGTTAAGTATCTGAAATTTTCAAAGCATTGAGAAATGCAGCAAATTTTAGTAGCAACTAACAGCGAACGAACATTTTGGACGTTTGCCAAAAGAGCTCAAAAATTCATGAGAACTTTTTGGAAAGCAAAAGATCAGTTATAAAACCTCTGAAAGATGGTGACAATTTTCTTTCTTCTACTCAAGAAAAAGCTGACCATCCCCCTTAAAAGTTTGTCGCCAACTCAAATCTGCCAGATTCCGTTACGATACATCTGGTAAGTGCATTCTATCTGGAATATAGCAAATCTCCAACCAATGCATAAAAAGAGTAGCAAATCAGACCCTCTAACGATCGACCAGTAGCCATAGTATCTGTATTTTCAAAGGTAATCGAGTTCACTGACGAAGACGCGAGGGGCTCATTTCGGGAGATATACAATATGAGAAGGTGAATGAATTCAAATATCTAGGATCTCTGATCACTGAGCAGAAGTTCGTTTCTGCGCACGCTTCGTTGAGGAAGCAAGCTACCGAGCACATCACGCCAACAATAAAATTTTCAAGTCCCCTCATACTTAAGTATATCGCGCAAAGTATAACTAGACGCCTACAAATCGTTGATAAGAACAGTTATACTTATCAGCATTGGTTGCAAGTCTTGGACACTGACAGCACAAAATTTACAGAAAATTGCTGTAACTGAGCGTAAGATTATTCGAATAATTTTCGGTCTCATTAAAGAAGGAGCCATGTACACCAGTTACGACTGGTCTATAAAACCGTTATGTGCTCAACTAAGCTTGAATGAACTTATGCCTGGTTTATCTAGACCTTCAAGAACTCGACATCCAGTTCATCGAAGCAACCTTGAGCTGAGATTTGCCCACACTATAAGCTCGATGACATAACAAAAAAATATGAGTTTTACGGACAGTTGCAAGCAACAATATTAAGCACACGCCGAAACAACATCAAAATCGTCCAAAGGAACTTCAATACTGTAATTGGAACCGATACTACCGCATGACGTCAATCATGGGTAAATGTGTATTAGGCGACTGTTGTATCACAAACCAACTATATTTATATGGGGCAGTAAATTCCCTCACAAAGGTATACACAAATACACTTGGATATCACCAGATGTCAGAACTATGAACCAAATTGATCATGTACTGGTTAATAAGAAATTTCTAAATTCACTTAAAGATGTCAGAACGTTCACAGCGACCACGAAGTGGTAATAGCAACTTTCAAAGTCAAACCAGCCGCTGTAAAACCACACATGAAGACAAATCGAAGGAAGTTTAACATTAATAGATTGAGAAACACTGACACAAATATACCCTCAAAGAAACGCTCCAACTCAATCTAGCAAGAAATTAAACCAGAATAGTCGATCAAAAATGGGAGCAGCTAGAAGATGCCTACAGTAAGACTGCTACCAGTGTGCTGGGCAACCAAGATAACACCAGAAAACCATGGATTAGCGATGATACGTGGAAGAAAATCAAGGAATATCGTTAACTTAAACTACAACTGTAAAAAAGTAAAAAAGATGGCAAGAAGAGATCGCATAAAATACACAGAAACCATTCTCGAAACCGCAGAGGAAGCAGCTGCAATTAGAAACATGCGCACACTACACCAATGTGTAAGGAAGGTCATCAGAAAATACACGAATTCCACCCATAAAGGATCTAGCTGGACAAATCTTAACCACACATCAACAACAACTTAATAGATGGAAAGAACACTTTAAGGACAACTGTGTAGACAGTGAATAAAATTATGATATTCCAGATGACAACTATAACGAAACTATCAACACTCATCAACCAACGGAGCGGGAAGTTAGATTTACTAACCAGAAGCTAAAGAACTAAGTAATATAAAATAAGGCCGCTGGCGCAGACAATATACCAGATGAAATATTCAAAGGCAACGCATATAAAACAGCAGAAACTCTAGAACCACTATTAGTTGACATATGGAATACACGGAGAATTACGCAGAAATGGATAGTACATTTAACCATGACAATCCCAAAGAAAGGCGACCTAAGAGAATGCAAAAACTGGCGAGGCATATCCCTCCTCAACATCACAATAAAATTATTAGCGATGATCATTCTTGAACGAATATCTCCATCAATATTTCAACACCTAAGAAATGAACAAGCCGGTTTTAGGCGAGGTAGGAGCTGTACATATGATATCAACACGATCCGTATCATCATAGAACAATCGAATGAATGGAACTCACCACTTCATCTACTCTTTGTTGACTTTGAATGCACATTCGATTTTATCAACAGAGGCGCAATATGAAAAGCTTGCATTGCTAGCAATGGAGCCCACTAAGACGGCTCAGTGATCTAGGGTCTGAAGAATGACATAATATGTTCGCAAACAAGTATGCCGACATACACCAGAAAATACAGAAGCTATCAGACCTAGCACATGAAGTCGGTCTTAGTCATCAACTCTATCTGATACCTTGGTTGTACTGTGGCAAAATCAGGCTGCACTGAAGAAGGCGTAAACCAACGTATCAACAAAGCAAGAAATACTTTTAACATGCTCTAAAATATCCGAAATGTGTCCGCCTTGTCAAGAAATACAAAAGTGCGAATGTTTAATGGAAACATAGAAGCACACACATTGTTTGAGAACAAATGCCTTAGAAGGGTGATAAAATGCTTCTGTCCAAAACCATCAGCAACATAGAACTTCAGCGGCAAACAAAGCAAACAGACATTGAGACCGAAATAGGAAAGCACAAGTGGAGATGGATCGGGCATACTTGTTGAAAATCTCTAAATGACAACACGGATGTCATCAGAATGGAATCCGCAAAGGAAACGAAAAGAGGGAAGACCAGCTATAATCTGGAAGAAAATGATGCGAGCTGAAGCGAAAGATCTCGGTAAATCATAGGGAAAGCTGAAAGCAATAGCCCCCAATAGAGTCAGATGGTTCAGCTTAGTAGATGCGCTATGCTCCTAAATCAAAGATAAAGGAACAAAAATTAGGTTTGAAAAAAATTCGTGTTTTAACCACTCGATTATGAAACGGGAAAGCCTTTTAGTCCAGTCAGTGACCGTTTTTGGCTCTGAATTCTTACGAACAATACCGATTTTCGTGAAATTTGGACAGTAAGTAGGTTAGTAGGGAATAGTGAAATTTTTGATATTATTGGTTCGTTGGAGACGAACGAGTCTGTCGATAGTGAGGGTATTAGTAGTAACATTTTGAAAGCTATTCCAAGTTTATCAGCCCTGTTCTGGCCCATATATTCAATCTTTCTTTTGAACAGGGTGTAGTACCCAAGAGATTTAACATTTAAATATGCTATGCTACTATTCTTCCTATTTTCAAAAGTGGTGACCATAGGGATAAGGGTAACTATAGACCCATTGCTCTCCAGCCAGCCTTTCTCAAAGTTCTTGAAAAAGCAGTTAAAAACAGAGTTATCGTATTCCTTGATCTATGTAATACACTAAGTGTTCATCAACATGGGTTTCGCCAAGGTATGAGTACTGAGTCGGCTATGTTGGACTTTTTAGATGTTATGAATAATGGTCTAAAACTCAAAACAATAGTAAGATCTGTGCTGGTTTGTTTGTTGATACTTCTAAGGCATTTATTTGGTGGATCATGAACTTTTGTTGTCTATTTTGCTTGATGTTCTAACAAGTGGTTTGCCTCCTACCTAGATGATAGGGCTGTTAGGGTCAGAGTCAATGCCACTTTTAGTGATCTTAGAGCTGTGAATGTTGGAGTGCCGCAAGGATCAGTGCTTGGTCCTTTGCTGTTTCTAATTTATACGAACTCTATTTTTAAACTTAATTTGAATGGTCACAGTACGAGATATGCTGATGATTTAGCTTTAGCTTATTCTCGAAATTTATCAGTGATGTGATTTCTATGGCTAATTCTGACCTAAAGCTCTTACATAATTGGTTTGATAAGCATTTCCTAATACTAAGTAATAAAACTAAGTTTATGTGGTTTAATATTTCTGGTATTACAGCTGCTCCTTCTGGTAGTTGTCATGTGGATTCTTTGAATATTGAGTTAAAGTAGTTTGAATAATAATTAAGGTTTTTCTTGCAGAAAATGTTGTTATTTTTTATTTCTCTAGGATGAAAATTAATTGAGATATCATCGTTTTAAGTTCCCATTCGAGTGCGACGACCACCTTCCCCAAACCCTTTAAACTCAAAAATCTAAAAAACGCCCGGTTCAAGCCTTGAAATTCCCTACAAAATGTTTTTTGGAACATTTAGATATCTTTAAAATTACGGAAGTTATCGTTGTTTTTTTCGGTGAAATTTTCAGATTGCTCTCAAACATGCATTTTTTAGATGAAAAAACATTTTCAATCACGAATAACTCGAAAAATATTGATTTATCGAAAAAACTTCATAGAACATGTTTTGCTTAGACTTCATCCCTCTATCGATTTCTGCAGTTATTTTGAGTGTACTAATTTCCACTCCCTAAACGGGGTGGCATCCACTTCCAGGGTAAAAGCACACATCGGCACTATATGACTTTTGTTCCTTGAGCTATTCCCTACTTACTGTTCAAGTTCCCCCTACTTACTGTTCAATAACCTATTTTTACCGTCAATGACTGGATCATTTCCCTTGGCTTGTAATTTACAGAGATTTAAATTACTTAAATATCAAAAGCAGAATATTCGAGGATTGAATTATCATTTTAATCCCTTAATAATATTCATTCCTTTCTTCCTTACCCTTTATTTTCTTTAAGTTAGAGTTGTGTGCTCACCGTGTATGCTTGGGAACATGAAGGAAGCAATTGCTAAGGTAGGTAGGCAGGCAAGCACATTTTGGTTTATGCAAGCCTACGGAAAATATTAAAATGAAGACTACGGCCTTGGATTGTAGATTATACAAGCACTTCCAAAAGGTCAAATATGATACGGCCAGAAGCAGTACAACTCGAGCAACACAGAAGGCGATGGTAGTTTAATTGAATTTCACAGAATTAATTTGAGGCATTGAAGTTTATTTCCAAAATCTACCCATACTGGTAATTATCTGTAAACTGTTATCAATATTAAAATTTACTTATAACTTTGACCTTCCCCAAACATTGCACCGTACATCAACACCGGCACGTATTCTACATTTATTAAACACCAGAACATCAATCAGCACCAACAACAACAACAACAACCAAAACACAAAACCTGACATATTTCTGTTGTGTATATTTCGCAACGTTGCCATAGCAACATAAACACAGCATGAGTATTTTTTAATGTCGGGCGGCTGCATAAATCCGTTACAACCTTAGACCAATATTATATTTCGACACAATCACTTTTTAACTTGAAGAATATTATTCAAATTCCAAAAAGCAACACACAAACACACAAAATGAATCATATTTCGTAATAAAATCATAATAATGAACTATCTCAACAGCACACAAAAATACTATTAAAAAACGCGTCATTAATAAAATGAAAAATAAAAATAAAAAACTTCAGGTAAATTAACTCAAAAACTACTCTCTGCTACATACATGCACAAATGTTTATATACACAAATAAAACGGAAAAAAAACTAACCACCTGCCTTTGTATTTGACGAGATGATATTAAAACTAATAAAAAACTTTAATAAATTCACTATTTTTCACTTATTCATATTTTTTTTTTAAATTTTTAATTCACTTATATTTAATTCACATTATACACTATCAATTTAATATATATTTTATTAATTAAATCACTACAATTCACTTATTTTTCTCATGAATATATTATGAATGAAAAAAAAATACACAAAAAACTATCAAGCGAAAAAACGCAACCATACAAAATACCGTCTTAAGAGAACGCGAGCAACTTACTAAATTTTATTTGAAATAAAATTGTTTTGCTACCTGATTTTCTATATTTTTGCGATGTTTGCGGTCGTTAATTTCGTTACATTTTGGTTTGTGGCGTGTGCTGCTGCTATGCGAACATAGATGTCGGGGCAGATACAAATGAAACATAGCAAATTTACTGTCAAATGCCATGTGTATTTTTCGATTATTATTTGACAAGTCTAGTAAACAAAATTCGCGCACAATGGATTTGGACGACGAAGAAAATTTGGAAATACAAGAAGAAAGTGAAAATGAAGAAACTCCTGAGGCGGGAAAATTTGTTCGTTCATTTGTAGGTAATGATGAGGATGATGAAAAACCGGCCAAAAAGAAGAAGAAAGGTATTATTTATGTGTCAAATATTCCGATGCACATGAACGTGACCATCATGAGAGAAATGTTGAGCGAGCATGGGGAAGTCGGCCGAATTTATTTGGAACCAGAAAAAAAGTTTGGTAAGTATTGTGCAAGACAAAAACTCTTAAATTATTTTTTAATATATATACACCAATATTCTAGAGAAAGAAAAAAAACCAGCAAATCCCAAAAAGAAACGAACTCGCCATTTCCATGAGGGGTGGGTTGAGTTTCTGTCGAAACGGGTGGCTAAATTTGTGGCCACAACACTAAATAATAAACCAATTTCGAGTCGTAAGAAATCACGATTTTATGATGATCGATGGAGTCTGAAATATCTGCCCCGTTTCAAGTGGACACATCTCAGTGAAAGGATTGCATACGAGAAAACTGCATTCAGGCAGCGACTAAAGGCTGAAGTGTCACAGGCACGCAAGGAAGCTGAATTCTTCCAACATAATTTGGATAGGAGTGAAAAAATTAAAAAGAAAATGAAGAAAATAAATAAAAGTGATGATTAACTAACAAGCGAAGTATTTTACTCATTACCTATTAGCCTTGATTATCGTAAAGCCGTCAAAAATTTACTTTTTCAGTCATATTTTCATAGCCACCGCTGAAATATTATTCAAAAACTAGAATCCATCTCCAGAATAAATTTTTTTAAAAAACATCGAAAACGTAGAAAACAAACCAAGTGACAGTTCATCTGTCAAAACACCGGGAGTTTTTTAAAACGTTTTTCGTGAGTTCTCAGTTTTCTAGTATTAAAAACAATAAATACAAAGTGTTTTATTATAGTGTAATTTAAATTTTGTGCAACAATGACAAAAAGAGAAAAAGATGAAACGCAACAGCAAAAACCAAAATCAGCCACTGTAACTATATCGCAAATAAACGCAGATCGTATAACTCAACTCGCTAATCAGTATTGGGCCCCAAACACAGCGGGTGATCATTTACCCTTTGATTCGAACGTAATCGATGATATATATGTACGCGAAATATGTGACACAAAGCATTCAATCAAGCGGATCATGATGCTTGAGTTCAGTCAGTATTTGGAAAATTACTTGTGGCCCAATTTTAAACGTGACGGAGCTTCATCTCATGCCCATATCATGTCAATCGTTGTAATGCTCAATGAAAAATTTCGTGAACGTGTTGAAGTCTGGCAGCTTCTAATCAAAAATTGTACAGAATTTCCATATTTTTTTCAATGCGTTCTTAAAGCGGCGCTCGCCGATTGTAATCAATACGATGGGAATTATTTGCGAGAACAAATCGCTTTACTTATATTCTTGAATCATTGTTTTAATAGCATGGAGGTTGGAATATGTCGTGATCAAGCGAAGAAATTAGTTTCGTTATCGATGTGGTCGTGTCTGCAGCCAAAACGGCGGGAACAGGAGTTGAAACAGATACCGGAGTGGAGAAAATTCTGGAAGAAACTGCAGAAGAAGGATAAAGAAAAACCAGAACTTAAGGAGTCTCTGGAGTGGGAACGTCATTTTCTGCAGAATTTAATGATTAAATTCATGAAGATTTTGGATCAGATTCCCGAAACTGGACGAATTTCGGACGAGATTGTTCGTTATTGTGAACGATTTTTAGAGTTTTTGATTGATTTGGAAGCTTTATTGCCAACCCGTCGATTTTTCAACACAGTTTTAGATGATTGTCATCTTATTGTTCGCTGCTATCTATCGCCGTTACTTAAACGTGACGAGGGAAAACTATTTGGACAGGTTAGTGAAGCCCTTTATCTAATCTAATGTAATTTTTTAATTCCGGATTAGTATCCCGTTGCTGTTCAAAATGCTACCATTAAATTTGATATTCAACCAGACTCAAACCTTCCGCTCATGTATTCTCGTTCCTTATTTTAATTTCTTGTAGTGTTCAGGGTTATATTTTTAACCCTTTTCAGTTGTAAAACAACTGTTTGTTTCTTTAAACTGAGTGACTTTTTCTACCGATTCGATGCAAATACTGAATAGTCCTGTATTCTGACTCCTATGCCACTAAATTATTACAACCCGAAGTTTGAAGTTCTTCTCTCCGTATCGACTCGTACTAACTTGAACAGAACTGGTTGATTCTCTCGACATGCCTATTTCCACTGGGCATCCGAATTGCAATGGTATGATGAGCTATTTTCTCATCCTTTCAATACTCTCCGAACTCCGTTTAGGTGAACACTGTTCCCTGGTTTGTCAGCCACTTCCTTAGACAACTTGCTCTTCATTGGATAAAGCCTATTAAACTGGTCTACGTGGTAGGTAAGGAGCGGACCGCTGCCTCTAAGGATTGGGTTTAGCCACCCATCTCGCTTTCCCTCTTTACGATTGCTCAAAACACAAAGAACTAATTTGCTTCGTAGCTCCTCATAAGTGACAACTACTTTATAGTCGTTGTACCATACAAGATATTCCTTGGTTCGTAGTCCTCAATGCCGGCAATGAAATACTGGATGATCAATGTCTCTTCAATCTTAATCATCACCTATTAGATATGTAATGTTGCTTTCTTTTCTTTCTTTTAGACATTTGTCCATTTAAACAATTGAACTGGTTTGAAATGGCTGGTACCCGTTTCCCAAAATTTTTTTTCAGAATAATCTGATGTTCCTTACAGTTTTTTTGCGCTATACTGTTAATTACATGTCCGACCATCCATAAGTTCCGGCCGCGTCTTCTAAATCCTGTATCCATTTCTCAAGACGATAGCATTCTCCACCATTAAACTTCGTCTTGAAAGGAGAATATAATCGTTCAGATTTAACCTCATCCACCAACGCCGATACTGAGACCACCGCATTCACTTGCTTCTCTTCAAAGTAATTATATTTCTTTTTATTTAAGCTCCAATTCTTTTCGCCACAACTCTTCCTATGTTGGTTGTTCTGGACGGATTGTCGAATTTAATTCGGTTGAATTTATCGCCCAATCCATTCATATTCATATCCTGTTTGTTTTCTTTTCCTGCGCCTGAATTGGTTTCGGGTTGTATCACACCACCCGTCTGATCCCATTTGATCAACTCCTCCAACATGTTCATTTTGTCTTTGTTCTCCGAATCTTTATGCCACATGCACTTAACTTTCGATAAATTCGTCGGTATCTTGCTATTCGCCAGGTAGTGGTTTGTTTCGGTGTCGCTCTGAGGGATGAACGTTCACAAGTATGTTGGTTTTGATGATACCGACGTTGTTGCTTCTGGTTCTGGCGTACGGTTTATTATTTCCGGCGAAAACTTAGCTGATGGCAACGATAGTACCGATCGTTCTACTAGCAATTGTGTCTGCTCGGAACTCTGGTTCAATTTAAACTCGTTCAAAATTATTCAAGTTAGTCTTCTTGCTTCTGGAGACTAGATGATTATAATCTGATTTTGGTGGCGTTAAAGAATCCACGTGATATCTCTATGATAACCACTTTTCGTCCGATGTCTTTTGAGATTGTTCCCGGTATCCACTTGTCTGGCGTACACTGCTTGACTCGAGTATAACTTCGACGTTTTTTCATAATGCTGATGTTGTAGATTCGGTACTAAGACTGATATTAGAGTAAGCAGTGGTCTTCTGTGTAGAAGTTCTGTTTCAGATTTACCACTAGATGGATCAGGTGTAGCTCGATAAATCTTAAGATAATGAAAAGGAGCTTTTTATCTATTGTCTTCATCTTTCATGATGTTGATAAAGATGCTTTAAATCGATTAAAGGTTCGTGCTGACCTCTGAAGCTTAGTACTGTTCAGTTCACAAAAATTTGCTGCCTATGACCCAGTGCCCTGTAAGCACTCCAACAACCACACTGATCTGACTCCGCTGAAGTGAGATCAGCTGTTTGGATCTCGCCAAGTCCAGCTTTGGCCAGACTTGCCGAGTTATTACGCATGAGGTGCTACTTGACCATCTGTCGTTCGTCAACTTACTAGCTCCTTCCTGAAGCAGCAGTTTGCCTAACGCAAGAGGCATTTCAATATCCTTTCTGCTTTTTCAAATGTGGTTCGTTGTACCACGTCGAGCCAGTTCATCGGCTTTTATATTCCCAGTACTAATGAAATGGCCTGGCACCCATTTAATATGAATGTTGAACTGATCTGTCATCTCCGTAGTCCGTATTTATGCGAATATCACAAGTTGATATTACATTATACCTCAACAAGTACACGACTTCCTTTATAGCAGTTACTTCAACTTAAAAAATGCTACAGTAGTCGGGGAGACAGAAGGAGAGGTTGAACATAAGTTCCTACCAAACACCCCAGACTTTTCCATCCCGTTTTGAACCATCATTGAAGAATTTTTTTCTCTCTGGATAGCATCCTAGCCCGAAACTTTGTGTCAAAAGATAGTGACGGGACAATATAATCGGTGGTCTTGGGAATCTTTTTGTTACACAGAATAGATGAGTGCCCTGTATTGTTGCAGGCCCACATTAAGGTGGATTTCAGTCGTATGGAAATTCAAGCTACCAACTGTTTACCCAAGATATCTAGAGGAGTCAAAAATAGCAGAGTCTCTAGTGCTTGAGTGGATGTGCTCCTCAGTGCACCACTGATCCACAGAGAGATTGTTCTCTGAACTTTCGTCAACAGCTTTTGGTTGAGTTTTGTCCAGAGCAGGCCACCAGACTGTTACCCCATACAAAATAATGGGTCTGACTACTGCGGTATAAAGCCAATTTACTATGCGGTGCTTCAGCCATAAACCTTTCCTAATGGCATTTTTGCAAGAGTATCTGTATAGATAAAAATTGCTGTATAAATGCTGAATCTTTCCTCTCCGGGCGGTAAACGTTTTGAAAGCAGTCATAAAATGCTTTGAATTAAAGGTCGCATGCCAACTCCAAGTGTAGCGCCTTTGTGGATAGGAATACGACTAGACAGATGTAGTCTTTCGTTGTACGTCCGCCGCGCCCTGAGAATAATTTGATTGAAATTGGGTCGGTGTAGTCTACACTACTGTGCATAAACGGTCTGGGTGGCGTCATCTCCGTGAATTTCAAGATTTTTGGTAACTGATGAGCATTGGATATAACGCTCGATTTAGATTTTCTGCAATTGTTTCATATTCCAAAAATACGTTGAGATGGGATATTGAACTAGTCCAAGTCTCGACTCTTTTAGCACGCTGGCAGCTAGCCAACCAAGTATATCGAAGATTCTTGATGATTCTGCTGTAATGACTCGTTTGTTTTGAACTTGAGTATTGGCTGTTAATGTGATTTTGAAACTGAAAGTGTCAGTCAAGTGGGACCAATGCAACCCAAGTGAATGGTAGGTAAACAGTATACCTTCCCTCGGTAGTGCGAAAATGTGTTGTTTGAAAATTATGTACACATTGAATTTCGATTTCGCAAAATGATTTAAGTAGATTATCGACTGTGCTATGATTTTCGATGATTGCCGTCAGAAAATTGATTGGTTGCCGTTCGACCCATTTTCTCGTAAAGACGTATCCTATTCTCGAGCTTACCAATTATATCGGGTCAGAGCAGAATGTCGATCTTGTTTGGGTAATGGTAAGACGGATCAGCGAGCTGCAAATCGTTCAGATGTGGCCATCTTTGCGGATTAATGATTCTTCGCTTGGGTAGAATACCGGTGGTCTCGTCGATATCAAGTGCTGCGATTGCCGTTGACCATTATGGATCAACGCGTGACCTTAATACGAAGTTGGCGATTGATTGTAAAGTACATTCCGCTAATTTTCTTAGTTGTTCGAATCCAGCAATGTTCTAACGGGGAAGTTTTGGTTCTCCTCGGTAACGATGGCTGTTGCAGTTGCATCTAGAATTATCGGCTAGTGTTGAGGCTATAGAGTTGAAACGGCGAATGATGATTCATTGCTTGGTGAGAGATCGGTGTTCGGGGTGTTCGTGGA